>CM058044.1:63771190-63815617 GCA_030169165.1 Centaurea solstitialis | reverse complement strand
TGGAACAAGATTAGTTCCTAAGATGGGTTTTCTTTCAAATACTTTTGCAAATCACACACTGTCATCAAACTATCACCCTTGCTCCTTTGCAAATCGAATTCGGTGGAGATCCGTGGATCACTCAATTTCATTGAGGTGCTTTGACCAAATTGGGTTTGCTACTGTAACAAGAGGGTTGGTGATTGAGTAAAACAAAAAACAAAAGAAGGGTAAAATAGTAATTTTCATAATTTAGACACTTTATTCAGCACAACAAACAAACAACATTTTTATTTATTTGTACCGACAACTTTATCCAGACAGCTAACTTTATCCATACATGACTTAATGAAAAACCAACCAAACAACCCCTAATTAACTTTCAGAATAATGTTTCCGGAATTAAAAAATATTTATTTATTTATTATTTATTCTATTAAAAATTAAAAATATGTTTCCAGCGGATTTTGCCGCCAAAAAACGTTTTACAATATATTTTATTTTATTTATTATATTGAAAAATTAAATTAACTTTTTGGCGAATTACCGGCGGATTTTGCCGCCAAAAACGTTTCAAATTTTTTTTATTATATTAATTAAAATATGTTTCTGGCGGATATATCCGCCAGAAAAAACTGCAGTTTTAATAGAAAAATACCAGCAACTTTTTTAAATTAAAACCTGTAATTTTAGAAAAAATACTGCTAAAAACGTAAATAGTGCTAAAAATACAAAAATACCGCTAAAAACATTAATTAAACACCCTATTGTCCGGGCAGAAATAAAATTTTATATTTTTTATTAATTTTTTTAAAAAAGAAAACATTTTCGGCGGAAATAAAATTTTATATTTTTTTATTATTATTTTTTTAATTCCGCCAGAAATCCGTCGGATATGTTTCCATTTTTTTAAAAAGAAACATTTTCGGTGGATTTCCGGTGGAAATAAAATTATATATATATTTTTTAATTTTTTTTAATTCCGCCGGAAATGTTTCTATTTTTTTTTAAAAAGAAACATTTCCGGTGGAAATAAAATTTTATATTTTTTTATTAATTTTTTAAATTCCGCCGGAAATCCGTCGGAAATGTTTCTATTGTTTTTAAAAAAGAAACATTTCCGGCGGATTTCCGACGGAAATAATAATTTATATTTTTTTATTATTATTTTTTATTCCGCCAGAAATCCATCGGAAATGTTTCTATTTTTTTTTAAAAGAAACATTTCCGGCGGAAATAAAAATTTATATTTTTTTATTATTTTTTTAATACCGACGGAAGGTAATTAATTAAAATAATTAATTAAAATCTGCCAGAAATTCGTCGGTAATATTTAATTAATTATATCGAACTAATAATTAAATAAAATCCGTCGGAAATGGTTAACTAATTATATTGAACTAAAAAAAATTAAAAAAATAACTTGAATATGTCGGAAATCCGTCAGAAGTCAACTATACAACATCCGTCGGAAATGTTTATTGCTTTTTGGTTTTTTTATTTTTGGGATATTTGTGGCGAATTTTCGGCGGAAGTCAACGTTGTTTGACTAAATTAATGTCCGGCGGATTTCCGAACATTAATTTGTCCGGCAAATAAGATCCTATTAATTGAAAATCTAGGATGAACATTAATTTGCTTTATTGTCCTATTAATTTGTCCTAACCCTGATTTGATTTGTGACATGTTTTACAGTTATTACTTGTTATTTTAGCCTTATTGATTTGCCTTACTAATCTTAATGATTTGATTAGTGATTGTAGTCTCTTAATTTGATGTTAATTTTAATTTACTCAAACCCTATTGTCTTTTTTGATATCATTGTGAATTTCTTTAGTTGGTTTGTTGCTTAAACCCTAGTTGTTGTTTTGTTGATGTCACTATGAATTTGTTTAGTTGATTTGTTGCTCAAACCAAATTGTTGTCTTTGTTAATGTTAAGTTGCTTAGTCAACTTTCATTCCCTCAAATCCTAGCATTTGATGTTAACTTTACTTTGCAAAACATCGTAAATGTAATCCGTCCAAATCCTAAACATTGGACGATTTTACGAAATATACCAAAAAACTTGAAAAAGTCTCTAGAAATGGTGGAATTAAGCTAAAAGCACATGGGCATAAAAAAGAGTCTAACATCTTACTCAAAACGTGATTCCATTTTGAACAAAAATTACTTAAAGCCCCAAATCGACACAATTGGCTTTTCCCAAGTTCAAACCACATTGAGTTTTTTGGTGGGTGAAATCATGATTTTGAGCACCTTTGCCCAAAATATATTACTCAATTTCTTTGGTCACTAGCTAAATTACTTATTCTGTATAGTACATGCTATAAAGTATAAATGTTATCATGTAACAAAATATACTTACAATCTTCCTGGGAATTTACTTTACAATGATTTGAGGCTAATCTATGACTTGATGAGATTCATAATTCATGACCAATGCATCAACTGTAAAAATGCAAACAAGTTGCAGTAACTTACAGCACTCTGTTGTATTCCTTGATCAATTTGAACAACTTCCTATTCCAACCCAACTTTTCTTTTTGAATCTTGATCTCACCAATAATCTCCACATGAACACTTCCCATCTTTGAAATAGTGAAATCTTCGAACATCCCTTACGATGATCTCCCTCTCGACCACCCTAGAAATGAACTTGGTCGCCGAATGGCAGTCGTTGCAAACCCTAAGATTCTTAGCAACCCGAATCGGAACCCCAGGTGGCGTGTTCAGCAACCCAAACGCTATTGCCAGCCGTTCGCTATGCCCACATAGCAGATTCTCCTTTTCCTCCTCGTTTACGTTGTGAAGAACGCACGAGGTATCCGGCACGTAACCTTCACGTTTCAACCTCTCTGATAACGTCTCGAGATAGCCGTGGATCTCCCTGCTTTGCGGGTGTGACATATCCCCAGCTACAAACTTATGAACTTCATCGTTAAACTCGATCCAACTGCAGCCGGGTTCTTTCTTTACCCCATTTCTGATCATATTCTTCCTCACTTTGGTTGCTTCCTCCCATAATCCCGCAGATGAGTAGATGTTGGATAAAAGAACATAGTGGCTAGCTACATCTGGTTCCAATTGGAGTAGATTGTGGGCTGCAATCTCTCCTAGTTTCACATTTTGGTGAATCCAGCAAGCACCAAGTAAGCTGCTCCAAGCACCCACTTTGTCGAACCGTGGTGGCATGCTGTTAATGAGCTCGTGGGCTTCAGTTAAGTGCCCAGCTCGACCAAGCAAGTCAACCATACATCCGTAGTGGTCTTCGGTCGGGTCAACCCCATATTCGGCTTTCATCGCATGGAACAAGTTTCGGCCTTCATTTACCATCCCCGAATGGCTGCACGCTGCAAAAAGCGAAATGAAGGTCACCTCGTTGGGGTTGACTTCCGTTACCATGGTTTTGAAAAGCGATAGGGCCGTCTCTCCTTTTCCGTGCATCCCGTAAGCCATGAACATGACGTTCCAGGTGATCACGTTTCTGACGGGCATGGAATCGAACGCGCTTCTGGCTAAGTTCAAGCAGCCGCATTTTGCGTACATATCGGTTAGTGCACTTCCCACGGCCACATCCGATGCCAAGAGGTTTCTAACGGCATACGCGTGGATTTCTTTCCCTTTCGCTAGAGCGGCTAAGGCTGCACAGCCTGGAAGAACGGTCATTAGTGTTATTGAATTTGGTTTACACGTTATAACCTTTTTGACATCGTTTTGATCGTGGGTTTCGTCTCTTTGTGTCATCTTGTGTAGCAGATCCAATGCGTGTTCGTGACATCCGGAAACCACGTATCCCGTGATCATAGTGTTCCAAGAAACGGTATCTTTAACCTCCATGCTGTCGAATATATTTCTTGCGATATCAATCTTTCCCATTCTACAGTACAAGTCCATTAAAGCATTTCGCACGTACCCATCTCTTGAAAACCCTAATTTCACAACGTACCCGTGCATGCCTTCTTTGTCACGAAAAGCGTCACAGTGCACAGAAGATGGTAACACACTCGCCATTGTTGTAGGATTTGGTAAAAGTCCTGAAAACTCGATCATTTCAAGGAAAAGCTTCATCGATTGATCGTAAAAACCATTTTGTGTATAACCAGCAAGCATGGCATTCCAATTTGCAAGATTCGTGTTTACGACACCATCGAAAACTCTACGACCAGTTGCAACTTCTCGGCAATTGCAGTACATGTCAACCAAAGCGCTACTCACATACGAATTCTTGATCAAATCACCGTTTCTTATCGCAAAAGCATGAATTTCCTTCCCATGATTTAACAACTCCAAATGGGAGCAAGCGGGAAGAACGCTCGAAATCGTGACTCCATCGGGTTTCAACCCGTCAAGAATCATAAGTCGGAAGACCGCCATAGCGTCCTCAAACCGATCTCTCTGCGAGAGTGAGCTTATCATGGTGTTCCAAGAAACCATATTCTTTCCTTCAAACATCTCAAACAGTGAAACCGAATCTTCAATCCTTCCAAGTTTTGCATACATAGACATCAAAGCATTGTTTGTAAAACTCATACTCTCCCCAACTCTCAAACCGTAACCATGAACTTGCTTCCCGAGCATGACACCACGACGATTTTCCAAATTCGAACAAGCGAGCGCCATGCTAACCAACGTAAACGAATTAGGTTCGACTCCATCCAACTGCATTCCCCTAAACATATCCAACGCAAGCTCCCATTCCTCCAACCTACACAACGAAGCAATCAAAGTGTTCCACGACACTTTATCCCTCTCAGTAATTTCATCGAACACCTGGAGTGCATCACTCAAACCCCCACATTTCCCATACAAATTCAGCAACGAATTCGCAACCGTCACCGAAGACACATCATACCCAAGCTTAACCACAGCACCATGGACCTGTTCACCCAAATTCAGGTCCTGAATTTCCGTAATTGCTTTCAAAACCGCCGGAAAAGCGAAGTTGTCGGGCCGGAAACCGGCGGTTGTCAAGTCGATGTAGGACGAAATGGCTTCTCGGAAGTTGCCGGACCGGGTCTGGGATCGAAGCTGTTCGATCCATGAGGAATATGAGGGCGAATCTGATGTGGGTTTTTGAATTGATGAAGGGGGTTTGGGGGAAAACCCAAGATTATTGTGGTTTTTGTTAATGGGTTTGTGTTGTTGTTGGTGGTGGGTTTGAAAAGGGTGAGAGATGGTTAATGAGGAGGACATTGGTGGTTGAACTCAAAGCTAACTTACTTTCCCACTTTTTTTCATTGAGAAAAGAGGAAAAGATGGATGGATAACTTGATGGCTAGATGAGCCTTTGTGATCATCTCATCCACAAACAAAATCTTGATGGGTTCAGGTCCACCCACAATAGTTAATCAACATAAAAAGCATCATGCTGAAACCCCATATGCATATAAGATGATTTTATTTAAGATTTTAAAAGAATTAATTTCTTATTATAATATATGATATTTATCTGGATGGATGAACAGTACACTTAACAAAATTATAACTTTAGTTCTTATAGTTTGATATTTATAACGTTTTGCATGCTTAATCTTTAAAAACTGTTTTTTCAGCTCTATAGTTTTATTTTTATTCTATTTTCACTCCTCCATCCAAATTTGTTAAATCAAGTGGTTAATTCATTCAAAAAATATTTTATTAAATTACATATTTGGTTCTTATAATAGACCATTTTTATATTTTTTATTCTCAAATTACATAGTTTACATTTTGTTTTACTTTATTTATTTATTTTATTAAGATATTTTGTTTTGTTGGTTAATTATAAACTATTATAAATTTAATAAAAAATGAGTAAAATAATTTCATTAAACTATTGATAAGTACATGATATTTTTTTCAAAGTTCTAGGTTACACACACACATTTTTTTTGGACCGTACACATACATATTATCTACATGCTAACAAGGTCACCATATACCTTGCATGAAGTTTATCATACTAACATTTTGTATGACAACATACTTACAAAGTTTATATTTCATATAAATGATAAAGTCTATCAAATTTTATAACCCGCTGCGAAGCCCGAGCTCTTAATAACTAGTTTGCCTATATTTAGAGGGTGCTTGGGAGTTCGTTTTTGGGATCCAAAAAGTGCTTATTTACTTGGGAAAAATTGTTTTCCAAAAAGTGTTTGAATTAGTTTTTGTGATGATAAAAGTCAATAAGTTAATAGGTTTTTTTAAAAGGTGTATGGTTTAGCTTATACATAAAATGATCAAAAAAGACAAAAAAACACTTTTCAAAAAGTACATTTAGGTTATAATGAGGGGCATATGTGTCATTTAACAACAAAAAACACTTTTCCTTCTCAAAAAGTCACTCATCACTAACTTTTAGAACCTGCGTTCTATTCGTTGTCAAAAAGCACTTTCAAAAACACTTTCAAGTATCCAAACAAGATTATTAGCTTATTGGCTTTTTGAAAAGCCAATAAATCAATAAGCACTTTTAAAACACACACCCAAACAGCCTGTTATCTCTTTCACGACTGAACTTTAATTTTGCTTGTTAACGTTTAATTAAAGAGTATAAAAGTGAGATTTAATTTTTTGATAAGGTTTAATCAAGTGTTTTGTTTTGAAACTGTTATGCGCTTACTTACTTAAATGTTTGTTAATTGAAATTTTTTTGTTCCAAAATGTAGTAAGTTATGTCGCCTAGCACTGTCTAAAGACGTTAAATTGGTTGGCAAAATGATTATAATGTTTGTATCACCTAAACTCCTAGATAGGCTGACGACCTTAGGTTTCCAAGTTTTCAGGTACCGTTTTGTACACACATATATGATTAGAGTGGACTGAACATGATAAAATTGGATAAGACAAAAGAGTAAAGCTGGATTGCACAAAAGAGGACTAGACATAATAGGTGTCTGTCTGGTATTTGATACGGCTAAGGCTGGACAGAACAAAACTAAATAAGTAAATAAATAATTTAGTGGTTCTGGTTTCTCATACATTCTCCATCTCTCAATGTTAAATGCAACATGTTTTGTATTTTCAAGTTGGGGAACATATTTATATAAATATAAAACAACTTTTCATTGATTATATTAGGTTAACCAACCAACATCAATGTGATGCTCATTTATATTCCTATTCTTCTGAATTCCCATTTTCGTTTTTTGACATTATTATTGCCTTAAAATGAACCAAAAGTCCTATAAATATCCTTACACAATTTTCATACATGTATAATAATACCAAATTTGAATAAAAATTTTAATATAACTAATGTGGTAGTTATAATAGAATTGGAGGTGGTGTTGGTTATGGTATAGTAGTGGATGACGGCAATACAGATGGTGACGAGCATGGTGGAGGAGGTTGTAGTGGAAGAGGATGTGAAGGTGGTAATTGTAGTGGTGATGTGGCGATGAACGGTGGTTGTAGACATAGTGGAGTTGTAGTGGAAAAAACGATTTTTAGTTTTATCTCATTTTTGTTCCATGTTGTTCCACCTATTTGGGTGGAACAAAAAAGCTTTTTTGTCCCATGTTTGTTTTCCTACCTTGTCTTAGTTTTTGTCCTTGTTGTATGTCATACCAAAAGTGGGATAGTGTCTTATTGTCTTGTCTCATGTTGCATCAAACGTGAGACAATAAATTTTGTCCCATCCTTTATTGTTCTATCTCATCTACAAAATGGAGCCTCAAAGACAAAGAAGGCTGCATATCTAGCACCGAAAAAATGAATTGAAGTTTTTAATCATAGTTACTCCCTTCACTCTTCTCCGGAAACTTAAAACCCTTAGTGTTGTAAGTTTTTAATCATAGCTATCTCGAAGTTCGCGAAAGAGATCTCGTGCTTCGTGAAAAAGATGCAGAGGCAAGAAATGCGGCCGAAATGCAAAAAGACTACAAGTTTTACATATCATCGCATGCACATTTTAAGGGAGGTGCGTTGGCTACAACTTTGCGGATGCAAGAGGCGATGCGACAAAAATACGGATGAGACCCTCTTTAGACATTTTTAAATTTTTTGCTATTATTATTTTTATGTAATTTTTAATAAAACCAATGAATAAACTATGAGACCAATATTAATTTTATGAAAAATATCTCAATAATAAAATGATGGCATCGTGAAAAAGTTTAGCAACATTAATTTGAAACGTGAAACAATTAGAAAAAAATAAAAAACACTGGTGCGGTTTTGGTTTTAAATTGATATGAACCAAACTAAGAACTAAACCATAAACTTGCTTTTGAAAATCTAAGGTGGTGTTTGTTTACCTCTTAACAGTTCCATTAAGAGGCAATCTCTGAATCGTTAAGAGGTGAATCGTGTTTGGCAAAAAAATAGACTGCCTCTTAGTGGTTTCAAAACTCTCCGAACGATTTAGTATCCTGGATGTCTCTTAACCATTCAGAGTCCTGATTTCATCCTCAACAATTACCAAACCATCATATTTCATTTTGCACCATATCATAAGAGCCTCTTAATCATTCTGATCACTTAATCATCCAGCACTAAAACCATTCAGCAACTGCCAAACACCCCTATTAGTGATCCGGACAATTTCGGATCAATGCATATTTTGTCACCACCACCGATTATTAATTTTAAAATATTGGTCAATATTTTGAGTGGTTGATTTCTGAGGTGTTGCATAAGATATATGGAAGTGGACCAAACCGAATACAAATTTCAGTCTTAAAAGCACTAGAATTGATAATGGAAACGAGCATAGCCATTTTGCTACCGGTTTGATTTCTTGATTTTGTGTTAATAAGGATGGAGTTTTGCAGTCAATAGTTAGTTGATTTTGGGACATTTTTTTTATTATATAAACCACTAGTTTTGTTAATGGGAAACTTCTAAGAATAAATGGTTTAGACTTTTGATCATGTTCCAATAAAATAAATGCCACACTGACTTGTTGAAAAACTTGCACAAAAGCACTTAAATTGTTTGGTCATGACCAATTTGGTTTTAGTGCCAAGTCAATGGATACACATGCTAACAACAATGTATAGATAGAGTAGATTAAGAACAACTTTTCTTGGTATAAAATGATCCTGAACTAAGCCATTCTGTCATTAGTTTCTATCTGTGCAATTAAAGATTCCTAACTAAGAAACCTAAAGCATTTTGTCCAAAAACAAGTCATTCCCATGAACATTCTTATCCATACTTTGTTTTCTTTGATGTACTTTTTTCAATGTTTTTTTGGTAGTCATGTTGTGTTGGTTTCTAGCCAATGTACCAGTGATCAGAGAACGACTTTGTTGCAATTGCGGAAAACCCTTGAATTCGATTTCTCTCTTTCAACTAGATTGGTGTCGTGGGATCGAAACACGGATTGTTGCATCTGGAATGGTGTAACCTGCAATGTTGCAGGACAAGTCATTGGTTTGGACTTGAGCAACGAAGGGATCTCCGGTTGCATCAATGATTCCAGTATTCTCTTCGGTCTTGAGAAGCTTCAGAGGTTGAACTTGGCATACAACAATTTTAACTTCAAGCCAATTCCTTCCAGGTTAGGCAATCTTACGAGTTTGGTTTCTTTAAATTTGTCAAACTCATTGTTTTCTGGGCAAATTCCAAGAGCATTTTCACAAATGAAGAGTTTGGAGGTTCTTGATCTTTCTTCACATTTCTCGCATGGACATTCTTCACTTCAACTCGAGAAACCAAATTTAGCCATGCTTGTGCAGAACCTCCATCATCTTACAGATCTGTATCTGGATGGTGTGAACATATCAGCACAAAAGTCTGATTGGTGTCAGGTCTTATCATCTTCTTTGTCTAACTTGAAAGTGTTGAGCTTGTCAAATTGTTACCTTTTAGGTCCTATTGATGATTCCCTTCAGAAGCTGCAATCTCTTTCAGTAATCAATTTGTCTGGGAACAATTTGAGCTCTCATGTTCCAGATTTCTTTGCAAGTTTCACTAGTTTGAGGGTCTTGAATCTTCGCGCTTGTAACTTGAATGGAAATTTTCCAAATAAGGTCCTTCAATTGCCTAGTCTAGAGATTTTGGATTTGTCCCAAAATAATCTTAATGGTTCTCTGCCTCATTTACCCGAGAACGGGCTACTCCAAACTCTATTGCTTAGCTTGACATACTTTTCTGGGTTAATCCCAGATTCTATCAGCAATCTTAAGATGTTATCTAGGCTTCAGTTAAATGGTTGCCTTTTCAGTGGATCTATTCCACAATCCATGGAAACCCTTACCCAACTTTCTAGGGTAGACTTGTCATCCAACAACTTTAGTGGCCGAATTCCATCGTTTAAGCTATGCAAGAATCTCACCCACTTAGACCTCTCGCAAAACGGTTTGTCGGGTTCAATTCCTTCGGATCACTTTCAAGGCCTTCAGAATCTTGCTTTAGTTGATTTGAGATACAATAATTTTAATGGGTTTTTACCGTTATCTTTGTTCTCTCTCCAACAAGTGCAATGGATAGATCTTTCAAACAATAATTTGGATGGTCCACTTGCTAATTTTTCTAATCCATCCACATCTTTGTTGGAGAGACTTGACTTGAGCAGGAATAGATTGCAAGGGGAAATTCCTAGCTCTTTCTTTGCAATTCAAAGGCTTAACATCCTTTCATTGTCGAGGAACAACCTGACGGGAACTGTCCAATTCGAAGCTTTTAAGGGTCTAGTCAACATTGCAACACTTGATATTTCTTACAACAAGTTGTCGGTGGAAACAAGCAACGAGGAATCTGAAATGTCTCCATTTCCTCAGTTTTCCTCATTGAAGTTGGCTTCATGCAATCTCCAGAACTTTCCCAACCTAAGGAACCAATCAAGGTTGTCGAAGCTTGATCTTGCGGACAATCTAATTGGTGGAGAAATACCAAGTTGGATTTGGGGTTCTATCAATGGAACGCTCTCGTATGTGAATCTCTCACAAAATCATCTAGTTGGTTTCCAAAAACCATATGTGTTCCCTAAACATCTTAGTGTCCTCGACTTGCATTCGAATCAGATCGGAGGGGTAATTCCAATACCACCACAATTTGTTACATATGTGGATTACTCCAATAATCTCTTTAGTTCTTCTATCCCAAACAGTATTGGAAGCAAACTGTCTCTTGCCATTTTCTTCTCAGTCTCTAATAATTCACTAAATGGGTCAATTCCTCAAACCATATGTTGTGCTAGAAAACTTATGGTTCTGGATCTGTCACATAACGCTTTAGGAGGCACAATACCACAATGTTTTTTCAAACATTGTGAGAGATTGAATTTGGGATATAACAATCTCAATGATCCGATTGTAGGAACATTTATGAGCAACTGTGGTCTAAACACTCTGGATCTGAATGGAAATTCTATAGAAGGGAAGATTCCAATGTCTCTTGCGAATTGCAATATGTTGGAGGTGTTAGACCTTGGAAACAACAAGATAAATGACACTTATCCATGCTTTTTGAGAAACAACACCAACTTGCGTGTTTTGATTTTACGATCCAACAAGTTACATGGGGGTGCACATTGTAGTCATGCGTCATCTAGCATGTGGGAAAAGCTTCAGATATTCGATATATCATTTAATTATTTCACAGGAGTTGTGCCAACAGATTGGTTTTGGAGTTGGAATGCAATGATGACCAATGAAGATGGAGAACAATCAGTTGAGAAACACCTAGATTTTCATATTCTACCATATAGTATTGATGTTTACTATGACAATACCGTGACAGTAACTATCAAAGGGAGAGAACTGGTGCTCGTCAAAATCCGAACCATCTTCACATCCATTGATATTTCAAGTAACCACTTTGGAGGGGAAATACCAAGCACCATAGGGCGACTCAAATTGCTACATCTTCTTAATATGTCGCATAATGAATTCACCGGTTCAATCCCCCCAACACTTGGAGATTTGTGTCAAATTGAATCACTAGATTTGTCATCGAACAAGCTAGTTGGAGAAATCCCTTCCGTGTTGTCAAGACTCCCATTCCTTTCTTCCTTTAACTTGTCATACAATCAGCTGGAAGGAAGAATCCCTACAGGCCCTCAGTTCCAAACCTTCTCAAATGATTCCTATAAAGGAAACTTGAATTTGTGGGGGTATCCACTAAATGAAAGTTGTAATGGCTCAGGAAGGGCAAGGCCAAATACCCATGTATTCATGGAAAGTCATCATGACACTATGGAGAATAAAGATTGGATAAGTGTTGAACTAGGATTTGTTGTGGGATTAGGGATATTGGTTTTGCCATTGATCTTTTCGGGAAGGTGGAGCAGGTGGTACTACCAGCAAGTTGATCGTATATTCTTCAAGAAACGGCATCAATATTCTGAATGAAGAGCCCATAGGAGAATTGACGGAAATCTAACTCAAAGCTTTTAGTCTTGAGCTTCTACCATGATGGATGCCAAGTGAAGATTGTCCAACGGTAAAAATGCTAAACTCAATATATAGCTTTAAAATGTTTATAGTTGAGAGTCATCCATAATTAGAAAAAAATCAATACGTACATACACACACAAACACACTTTTACGTTTGCTAAAGTTTGAACTTTTTACCCGCCTTTATTCTTGAAAAAAACTTAAATCTTTTAATGGCGTTTTAATTCGACTTTTCCCATCAATTGAGAAGTTGTCCACAAAATTAAGCTGAAGATTTGTGGTGCAAAAATGGGGATGAAACATTGATTCCCGACTCTTATTCCGCCACTTTTTTCTACATTTTGTTCCGTAAAATATATTCACATAAGTTTTCATTTATCTGTTCAGCTTCAGTTCCTTTGTTTTCCTCTATGGTATCAAACAAAGTATATGAAGCCACCATCAAGATCTCAAGATGTAAGTTCTTGTTTTTTATTTGGGAGTTCCTTTATATAAGCCGTATTTAAACAACTTCACATATATGAACACAGGTACATGTAGTGGAAGATCCATAAATTTTGGCAATGGGAGTAGAAGTTTACTTAACGTGGTATTATTTTTGTTGCAAATATCGACCACACCACACTCGATCCAACCCGGTTAAACCGAATCAAGACCGAGTAGAAACTTAGTCGAGATTAACCCAAGACCCAAAATAAACTTAAACGAGTTTATATGCGGAAAGAAACGATAAACACGAACTCTCAACGGAAACGATAATAACCCACACAATAATAATTGTAACTTGACGAAAATAAAAGAGGAAGAGAAAACGACACAAGATTTACGTGGAAAACCCAAAACGGGAAAAACCACGGGCGGAGGAGACCACCGAGAAATTCACTATACTTCGATGATTACAACACTTGAGAAAGGAGAGACGATGAAGATAATTATTACAGACTGAATGCTAAACTAACTTAGCTATAATTAGTTGGGAGAATATATATATATATATATATATATATATGTATATATATGATGTGTGTCTGATGTTGTTTTGGTGTGTGTTTCTTCCATGGAGAGCTCCATATTTATATATGGATTTTAGCTTACTGACCAAGCCAAACGTAGCCTCCAAGAATAATGATGAGCTCATCACAATGACATCATCCACAATGACATCATCCACATGACATCATTAATCCTCTTTTTGTATAAATCCATTATTTGAGTATAATACACTTACAATCTCCACCTTTTTACTCTAAATAATGGATCATCCCAACAACCAGTCAACTTCACGAAACAAAGCTCCAACACAAGTTTTCTCCTCCTCCGCCTGCCTGTCACTGATTACTTCTTACCACGAATTCCGACCAAGTCTGAAAATAAATCAAACTTAGCCGTCGGAAGAACTTTGGTCATCATGTCGGCCGGATTATCATGAGTAGATATCTTCCTCACCTTGAAGTCTCCCTTAGCGATGACCTCTCGTATGAAATGATAGCGCATATCAATATGCTTGGTGCGCTCGTGGAGCACTTGATCTTTCGTTAAGAATATAGCACTCTGGTTATCGCAGAATACTGTATCCACAGTAAGCTCATCATCGCTAAGGCTACTGAACAACCCTTTAAGCCATATCGCCTCTTTAAAACCCTCGGTAACGGCCATGTATTCAGCCTCAGTTGTAGATAAAGCAACCGTTGGTTGAAGAACGGCCTTCCAACTGATGGCACATGACCCCATCGTAAACACGTACCCGGATAGAGAGCGGCGGCCATCCATATCTCCACCATAGTCAGAATCAACATAACCCTGAACACCATCTCTTGAAGCCCCAAAACACAGGCAATGATTTCTAGTACCGGATAGGTACCGAAGAACCCACTGAACTGCCTTCCAGTGCTCTTTGCCCGGATTAGCCATATAACGGCTCACCATGCTTATAGCATAGGCTAGGTCCGGTCTTGTACAGATCATTGCATACATCAATGACCCAACCGCACTAGAGTAAGGAACCCGAGACATATCATTCTTTTCTTCATCAGAAACAGGGCATTGTTTTGCAGATAATTTGAAATGACCAGCAATGGAGTGTTTACCGCTTTGGCGCCATTCATGTTGAATCTCTTCAACACCTTCTCGATGTAGCTCTTTTGACTGAGTGTCAAAGTACACGCCTTACGATCTCTTGAAATCTCCATGCCGAGAATCTTTCGAGCTTCTCCCAAATCCTTCATTTCAAACTCCGCATTCAACTGATCCTTGACCTGTTGGATATCTTTCTTGTTCTTTGAAGCTATAAGCATATCATCCACATATAAGCAATAGTATACAAACGAACCATCTTCACATTTCTTTATATAGACACAACTGTCATATAAACAACGTGAGAAATTATGTGACGTCATAAAGGTATCAAACCTTTTATACCATTGCCGTGGTGACTGCTTCAACCCATATAAAGACTTCTTTAACCGACAAACCAGATTTCTTGACCAACACTCACAAACCTTGAGGTTGATCCATGTAAATTTCTTCCTCCAGTTCACCATGTAGAAATGCAGTTTTAACATCTAACTGCTCAAGCTCAAGATCATGCAATGCAACTATGCTCAACAATGCACGTATAGAAGAATGCTTGACAACTGGCGAGAATATATCCGTGAAATCAATACCTGGGATCTGACTGAATCCCTTTGCCACAAGCCGAGCCTTGTATCTGGGAGGCTCTATGTCTGGTATCCCTTCCTTCTTCTTGAAAAGCCACTTGGATTTGACTGCCTTTTTGCCTTTGGGAAGAAGAGCGAGCTCCCACGAACCATTTTTCTGTAGAGACTCCATTTCATCATGCATTGCCACAATCCATTTTTCTGAATCTTTAGAATCAACCGCTTCAGTATACGTAGATGGATCCTCATCTGACTCGATCTCGAGGGCAACACTAAACGCACATGCTACCACCTCAGCTTCAGCGAACCGTACAGGACGGCTTCACTTGTCTTCGACCTCGATCCCTGGCGATGCAAGGTTGTGGCTCGGGTGGTGGCGAATTAAGAGCACCATCACCCTCACTACAAGACGGCGAAGACGAAGACGGCTGTGAGACAGTAGGAGGCGTCGTCGAAGGACCAAGCATCGTCAAGGACCAACTGGTAACTCCACCTCCACTCGAGATTCCTCAGAAGAACAAGGAACATCTTCATTCGGCTGATCAGAAACGAAAGGCTTGCACAACATAGAATCTTCGTCAAAAGTTACATCCCTTCTAACAATGGTCTTTCGGGTCTCTGGACACCATAGCCTGAACCCTTTTACACCGGCTTTGAAACCCAGAAATACACATTTAACGGCTCTTGGATCAAGTTTTCCATTGTCCACTTTGGCATAAGCGGGACAACCGAATATCTTCAAGTCAGAATAATTTGCAGGTTTGCCCGACCACACCTCAAACGGTGTTTTCTTGTCAAGGGCATATGAGGGAGAGCGGTTAATGATGTAACAAGCAGTTGATGCGGCTTCGGCCCAAAACGATTTTGCCAAACCAGAGTTTGACAACATGCACCGAACTTTTTCCATGATCGTTCGGTTCATGCGTTCCGCAACACCATTTTGTTGGGGAGTGTGAACCACCGTATGGTGTCTGGTAATGCCTTGACTGGTGCAAAAGGCATTAAACTCCGCCGAACAGAACTCTAGACCATTATCGGTCCGGAGATATTTGACATGCTTGTCGGTTTGCTTTTCTACCATAGTCTTCCAATCACGGAAGGAAGCAAACACATCATTTTTGTGTTTCAAGAAATAAGCCCACACTTTACGCGAGTAGTCGTCGATAATCGTTAGCATGTAAAGTGCACCACCATGCGACGGTACTCTCGCGGGACCCCATAGGTCAGAATGCACGTACTCGAGAATCGCCTTGGTCGTATGAGTTGAGCTGAGAATGACACCTTCTTTTGCTTCCCAAATACGCAATGCTCACAGAATGGAAGCTTCTCGAATGCTTGGCTACCCAAAAGCTTTCGTTTGCTCAACTCCATCATACCGGCTTCACCCATGTGCCCGAGTCTCATGTGCCACAACTTCGTATTATCGACATTTGAAGGAATCAATGAAGCTACTAAGCATCTCCCATGATGGTAGTGCCCGTCAGAATATACAGATTAGCACCCTGTCGAGTGCCCTTCATGTAGACATTACGTCTGATCACTCGGATTACTTCCATTTCCACCGACGAACTTGTAGCCTTTGATATCAAGACTGCTGAGTGAAATCAGGTTCCTTCTCAGCTCGGTACATGCCTCACGTTACCCAAAGTTCGGATAACCCCGTCGAACATCTTGATACGGACATTACCTCGACCCACAACCGTGCATATATGGCCGTTTCCAACCCGAACCGACCCTGAGGATCGTTCATAAGTTGAAAACCAGTCACGGTTCGGGCACATGTGGTAGGTACATCCCGTGTCAAGAATCCACTCGGGTGGTGAAGCATTCACCTCGTCAGAAACGAACAGCAATTCGCCCACATCATCTTCAACTACGTCGGCGTGAGAATGGCTAGAAGAGGCGGTTTCTTTGCCTTTGTTTTTGTTCTGTAACTTGTAGCATTCATCAATAACGTGACCCTTCTTTTTACAGAAGCTGCAAAATTTTCTCTTGACCTTGGGTTTTGACTTCGATCTCCCCGGGCTTTGGAAGTCTCTCTCCGTATGTCTCCCTCTGACACTAAGGCCTTCGGCCGCCTTAGTTACGTTCGCAATCTGCTTCATCTTGTCTTTGGAATCCAAAGCAACGATGACATCGTCTAGCACAAGTGTATCGCGGCTATACATGATCGTGTCACGAAAGTGACTATACGAATCAGGAAGCGATGTTAACAAGAACAACGCTAAATCATCGTCTTCGTATGTCACGTCCATATTCTCTAAATTGCAAACCAATTCTTTGAATGTGGACAAGTGACTAGACAATGAACTACCCTCCGCCATCTTCAAATAAAACAAACGTTGCTTTAAGTGAAGTTTGTTTGGTAGGCTTTTCGTCATCAACAATTGCTCCAGTTTTAGCCAAATTGCCGCCGCCGAAGTTTCCTTCAGCACATCTTGCAACACATCGTGAGATAAGTGTAAACGGATTTGAGATTGCGCCTTCAAATCCTTCTTTATCTTCTCTTCAGGAGATAAAGTCGTCGGCATTTTCTCGACGCCCAAAAGTGCCTCGTCAAGTTCTAATTGGATTAGAACATCCCTCATTTGAACTTGCCATAATGGAAAGCGAGTATTTCGATCAAGTTTTGGAATATCGAATTTCATCGATGACATAGTTATCACCGACGAAGAACACCCTATCAAGAATTCACAAACGAAGTTTATCGAAAAACAAACCCGAAAAGCTCTGATACCACTTGTTGCAAATATCGACCACACCACACTCGATCCAACCCGGTTAAACCGAATCAAGACCGAGTAGAAACTTAGTCGAGATTAACCCAAGACCCAAAATAAACTTAAACGAGTTTATATGCGGAAAGAAACGATAAACACGAACTCTCAACGGAAACGATAATAACCCACACAATAATAATTGTAACTTGACGAAAATAAAAGAGGAAGAGAAAACGACACAAGATTTACGTGGAAAACCCAAAACGGGAAAAACCACGGGCGGAGGAGACCACCGAGAAATTCACTATACTTCGATGATTACAACACTTGAGAAAGGAGAGACGATGAAGATAATTATTACAGACTGAATGCTAAACTAACTTAGCTATAATTAGTTGGGAGAATATATATATATATATATATATATGTATATATATGATGTGTGTCTGATGTTGTTTTGGTGTGTGTTTCTTCCATGGAGAGCTCCATATTTATATATGGATTTTAGCTTACTGACCAAGCCAAACGTAGCCTCCAAGAATAATGATGAGCTCATCACAATGACATCATCCACAATGACATCATCCACATGACATCATTAATCCTCTTTTTGTATAAATCCATTATTTGAGTATAATACACTTACAATTTTTCTAGTCGAGCGCCAAATGCTAATGTTCAACTTAGCATTTCTGGAAAGTCGATTAAGTTGTTGACTTGCACCGAGCAATTTGAGCATTCACCGAGCCATCGACTCCTTCATGTTCATGCTATGTGGGTCAAACATTGAAACCTCCGGGCACGTTCTGTTTGGCTGTGAAGTAGCTTCAGAGGTCTCGAACGGTTCCATCAGGTGGTCTTTCCCTTTTACGATTTACAAGACAATGAAGAAAGAATCAATTCTTCAAACCACCACGGATCCGTAAAGATGGCTTTGCAGCGGTGTTTTTCAACGGGTGTTATATCATTTGGCATTTTAGGAACGGATGTATTTTTAATTAAATTGCCCCCTAATGATTTCTTAGTAGATCAAATCTAGTCTTCGTCAAAACCATCACTAATCTAAAAGTAACCTTCTAAACAAACACCCTATGATACTTAGATTTGTTTTAATTATCAGTGGTTTCCATAATAACCTTTCTAAATTATGTAACTGCAAATTATTTTTCGTTGTGCTAAAAAGTTACAAGATTCTTTTAAAACATAGGATATCATAAACGGTAAGTCATATTCTTTAATATTTGGTATAAAAATGGATTGTTAAAAGTATAATGCCATGAATTTAATTTCCATATAGATATATTACAAATTAAGGTTCCATTGCAAACACATGTATCAACTTAACTACATTTATAGGATTGCCATTAAGTTGTAGTAAGTTTGTGAAAACTTTGGATGAGTTGTATTACTTTTCTGTTGTAATGGTATTTGAAATGGATTTTTAACTAATATAGAAATGAGAAAAAGTACAAAAAGTATGCATACATCTCACACGATTTCCAGAAAATAATCATTTAATTTTTTTAGCATTTTAACATGTTTTCGTCTTGAAATGTAAAAAAAAAGTCTCTTTTTATTAATTTGATTTGGATTAAACATTGTGTGTAAGAAGATGCACATTTTACACGATTTGTGCTCACCTTCTTAATAAATTCCAAAACCGTGTAAAATGGTGAACAAACATCTGCTATGTATGGTCTTATTATTACAGTCGTAAAACTGTATACAAAGATGTTTTACAACCAAGTGATTAAGTTTTTAAAATTATAATAGGCTCTTAACTATATATTTTAAAGCGTGGTTTCTACAAGGGTAATTAAAAATAAATGTCTTCTTAAGACAGTTTAGAGGTGGCTTGGCATTGGCTTAATTGTAGCTAGGTCGACTTATTCGCTAATAAGTCATACGGGTGTGTTTGCTTTTACATTATTCATTAAGCATGTGGCTTAATGGGCCAGCCATTTCGGGTAAACTAATTTTCCATTTGGCCGTGAGTTTACCATGGGCCTTTACTCAAAAGATTACTTCAATATAAACAACCCAATGCATACTTGTTAATAATTTTTTTATACACAAAAGTACAAAACCCTCTAGAAAGTCCACTGCCTAATGGGCTAAGCCCAAATCCAATATCTCATATTGGGCTGACAGCAGATCTCATCAAACCCAAAATATGTTTTCCACTACCCACACAACACTAGGCCTAGCAATTCACCTCCATCTAAATTTCCATGGTCTGCTGGTTAATATCAGCTAGCTTTTATTGTCAGTGGACATAAAAACCTTAAACATTGGCAGTATTTATAAAGTTTCAATCTAAGATATGTAACATCATATCCTTAAGTCTTATCCATTATTACTAACCGATGAAATCAATTTCTTTATCCAATCTTTATTCAAATACAAGTCACATGTCCTTAAATTTATGTCTCTTTCCTGTCTACTAATTATCTTTCACACATCATTATTATCTTTTTAACAACTTATATGCTATGCATAAATGTTTCCCGATCTCATCGCTTGTGGAAGTCTTGATTCGAGACCACCAATCGTGCTTCATGTGCATTGGAATATTGACCTTCACAATGAATATACTTTTACAACTTAACGGAATTTATAATGCTAGCTAGAAATAAAGGTAACGGTGTATTTTATTTCTAATAATAATGTATTCTAGGTGAGTATAGAAAAATTCGATATTTCCTCCATCTCAATGACCTCTTTAGCAGTAATATCCAATACTACTTCTAGAAGTACTAACTAGCAGTGTTAATGAATTGAACTAGCAGTAATAACTCTTTAGCAGTAATATCCAACACTACTTCTAGTTCTTGAACAACAACATTAACTCCATAGGCAGCAGTAGTAACAATAGTACTTCTTCAAAAGCTCAGCTGTAGTATCTCTTCAGCAGCAATAATGACCATTAGGCTACATTTATAGTACTAAAAAATTGTGTATTGGCAACGACTATTACCGACTGCTAAAAGTAGTCAAAAAATTCCGATTGTTTTTCGATGGTTTCCTGACTGTGTCTTTTTCATTTTCTCTTTTATTTATTTTTAAGTAGTAGTCGAAAAATGGTAGGAAAACAACTGGAAAATCGTCAAAAAAACCGTTGGTAGAGCCTTTGTTTTTTAGTATGTTTATAAGCCTCTAGCTTGTTTATAACTCACTTTATATTTCATTATGTTTGATGTGCAATAGGTTTTTTTTTGGATTAGTGCATTATATATACTAACATTTACCAGGAATGATGAACAGTAAACTTAACATTTAATATACAATTTTTGTCCCTGCAGTATGATATGTATAACACTTTTCGTCCTCCATCTTTAAAACTGCTTTTTTCCTCCCTATGGTTTTTATTTTTATTCCATTTTCATTTATCCATCCAACTTTGTTAAATTAAGTGGTTAACTAATCCAAAAAATGTTTGATTAAATTACATATTTGGCCCTTATAGTAGACCATCTTTATATTTTTTATTCTCAAATTACATAATTCACATTTTGTTACTTTTTACTCTATTTATTTATTTTATTAAAGATATTTTCTTTTATTGGTTAATTATAAACTAGACTTATTATAACTTTAATAAAAAAATATAATTAAATAATTTCATTAAACTATTGGTAAGTACATGATATTTTTCCCCCTAAGCTTTATGTTAAAATCTTTTAAAATTAAAATTTTTATTTTTTGATTTATTAAATCTTTTTATTTATTTTATTAAACCTTTTGTATGACAGCATCTATACAAACTTTATGTTTCATATAAATTCATGTTACTATGTATGATCAAATCTATAACAGTTTATAATCCGGCGCAAAGCGTGGGCTCTTATAACTAGTTAACAAGAGTTAAGTTCCGGTGAGACCAAGCCTTTTTGGTGAGACCGGTGAGACCAACATATTTTACTTGAAACTTCACATCAAAACATTTGTGAAAGTAAAAAAATTGAACATTCATCGTTAAAACATACTAAAAAACACTATTGGAAAAAAAAATTCCAAAAAAAAGCTTAAAAAACGGAACCTTCACAGCAGTTTTTTTTGTGAAGGTTCGCATTATATATATGTAACCTTCACAGAACTTGAGCTGTGAAGGTTTCGTTTTTTAGCTTGTTTTCGACATTTTTTTGCATCGAAAGTGAATTTTAGGTCTGCGTATTCGAGTTTTATGTACATTCACGGTGTTTTTTTGTGAAGTTTCATACGTTAGGTATTGGTCTCACGCGGTCTCACGGTAACAGCTTGGTCTCACCTGATCCTAAGTCTAGTTAGAAATATGTATTAGGAGATTAATTTAGAATTTAAATTTATAGTTTGTATTTTAGCACGTAGCTCAGGCTAATAACTTAAAACCCAATAGCTAAATTTATTATAGAAATTGTGTTTGTTCTGAAAAGATAATAAATTAATAGTAAATTCGTATCCCGATGTTCATATCCTTATCTGATCAAACACGTACTTTGTACATATTTCAAAAACAATGATGGGATAATATTCAGTTTTATTTACTTATATATTAATTTGGAGTGTGAAATTAAATTAGACTGGAGATGTTACTGTGAAGGTACAGAAAGCACAAATGTTGACTTAACATAAAAAGAAAAGAATAATTAGGAACAAAAAGCATTTGAAAAGGTTTAGAGTGAAAGGTCAAGCAAAAGCTTGTGTGTTCATTCAAACATCAATCCCTCTAATCCCATCATCACCTGCAAAAGAAAAAGCATGCAAATGCAATCAATTCACCTTTGTAACCAAACACTTGGGATATTCTAGCTTCCATAAAACCTTGCTTCTTCCTTTTCTAGTTCAACACCTTTAACCAAATCCACTTCTTTTGGTTAATCTCCAAACCCAAGATGGGTATGTTCAACTACTTTGAAACTTATTAAGGAAACTAATTACATATACATGATAAATATCTACTTAAATCTTGAATAATGTATATAATAAATTACCATGAGCATCTTTATATGAATATGTTACCATAGAAAGTACCCTTAATTTAAAAGGTATTTTAAACTACACGTGTGAAATAAAATTGTAATGATTATAAGTTATATTATAAACTTAAGGGTAAATCACATATTTGGTCCATGTAGGTGCTTTATATTGTTGGTCCATATTTTAAAATAATTATGGAAAATGTCCATGTGGTTTACACTATATTACACTGTTGGTTCCTGACTCTATTGGCAAAATAAGAGTTGCAATATAGTGTAAATCATAGGGACCAACAGTCCCATATAGTATATACCAACATGAACCAAAAGTGCAATATAGTGTAAACCACAACGACTTTTTCTATTATTTCAAAACAGAAATCAACGGAACAATGAAATATAAACTAAGGGCCAAATACGTAATTTACTCTAAAGCTAATTATAGCAACTTGAAATTACAATACTCAATTTGTTTGTGTTGAGCACATTTTCATTAATATGGTTTTTATTCAAGGTTAAAATAATCAAATTACAAATCGCGATAGTCAGCGCTGTCGTTCGATGGAAAGTTCGTTTATTTAATAAATGAACGAATAAACACTTTTTTGTTCGTTTAGTTAAATGAACGAAATGAACAAATGTCTCGTTTATTTATTTACGTTGGTGAACTTTTGTTCATTTATGTCCATTTACGTTCGTTTGTTTACGTTTGTTCATATGTATAAATATATTTAATATAATATGACATTAATATATAAAATAAAGAATTAAGTCATTTTTTGGAATTCCATTTTTATTTCTCCTACACTAACCTGATTTTTCATTTTGTTATGATATTTTCTACTAACAAAATGATGAGTACAATGCATGGTTGTTTTTTGTTCATTTTGGTTCGTTAATTTGTGTTCATTTACGTTCGTTCGTTTATGTTCATTTACGTTTGTTTGTTTGCGCATTTGTTTTTCTATATTTATGTTCGTTCGTTTGTGTTCATTTGTCTTCATTTATGCTCATCCATTTACGTTCGTTTAACTCTTAATGAACGAAGATAAACAAACACGAACAAACACATTTTCTTAACGAACGAACATGAACACAAACAAACTTAGTTCGTTTACCGTTCGTGTTTGTTCAATTCATTTGTTCGGTTAAGTTAAACGGACGAACACAACCAAGCCTCTGTTCATGTTCGTTCAGTTCGTTTACAACCCTAGTGATAGGTTCATGAACTCCATAAATTATAGGTTCTATCATATATATATATATATAATATCAAATAGATGGTTCATCCCACAGAAGAGAAAATGGCAATGGTTTCAAATTAAGTTCAGTTACTCTAGCCAGTTATAACATATATCAACTGTCCAATTGCTTAGAGGAGTTGAAGATGTAACTAAGTGTCAAAATATAAAGAGGCAAGAGCACATGACCGCATGTGGTATCCGGGTTTCATGGGGGTGAGTTGGTAGAAACCCTAATTATGATAACTTGAAGTAAGAATAGAGAAGAGATTATTGTTTTACTTTTAAGTTTGACTTAAATTGTCAACTCAAATCATGAAATCTACCTACTTACTACTACTACCCTCAGATGACAACCTCGAACATAAACTACTCAATTGTCTTTCTTTCTTTGTGTTTCGATATCAAATGTATGTCCCAAAAAGATATGAGACACATGTTCCTTGTACAGTGTTTTTGATTGGAGTTGGTAAAAGAACAAATATAAAATACATTTGATTTTGCTCACTTTTGATCATTGAAATGACCCTTTTTAAAGCATGCATTCGTGGGTTTCTGAACCTTTTTATGGTCACCCAATTAAGGAAAAACATCATCATTATCAACCTTTCTGCAACACGTACCCACCATTTTATATCTCTTTTCTCCATTAAAAATTAATTGTTCTATTGATTGGGATATATACAAACCATAGTAGACGTACAACTTTAGTTAATTATCCACGTTTGGTTTTGGGTTATGAAGTAATTTAGAATTGTTGTATTGAAATAGGCAATTGGTTATATTTTCTGATATAAAAATTGAGTATCAAAGAAATACTATAGCTTAGTGGTCGGTAACATCCTTGGAAGGATAGTGAATAACATTTCTGTCTACCCGGATTCGATTCATAGGGTGGACATGTGGCAATACCCTGACCATGAGTCGGCTTTCGGGTCGGTTTATGGTTGCCGATGATTAGTCGGGTGCCTATATGGATCCCGGATATCTCGTCAACTTCGTATCGGGATTCAAAAGAAAAACAAAAACTAAGGAGTTAAAATATTGAAGAAATCGGGATTTAATTTGACAAACTTTCTTGTATTTATTAAAAAGTTATAGTTAACACAATCACTTAAACCAAAAAATGAGTTCAGGCAAATGTTAGGCATTTTGGTCGGATCCTAATAAAATTTGAGGTTGGATTTTACTTAATTTTTTTAACCTTTTGAGATTAATCATTGAACCGGAAACCTCTTATCAAATAAACCTCTTTGGGTTTGATATTTTAATTACTTATTGAACATGAGTACTTTTTGTTTTTTTAGGTCTAGTTTATCAAATGAAAAAAGAAGCACAAAAAGATAATAATTTACTATAAGCAGAATAGTTATATAGATATAAGAAAATAGTAGTTGTTGGCTTTCTATATATCATTTTCAATGATTTATTTCACCCTTGTTTTTTTAAACAACAAATATATTAAGAGGAGCAAACTAGCAAAGAGCTAGCTAGGCTAATCTAAAAGCAAAATTAATTTTTGGTTAAACCATCTCCAACTTTGACACCAAAAATTACATCAAAAACACCAAATTTAGTGGGACCACTCACACCAAATAAAATTTCAACTCCAACCACAAACTAAAAAAACACATCAGATTTGTGGACCTCATATTAAAATAATATATTTTACTTATTATTGACTATTTAAATAACAATTATTATAATTTTATAAATTAATAATAAATTACTAATTAATTTATTTAATGGGAGTTTGTTAAAATAAAAACGATAAATTTTTAATTAATACTAATAGATTGCTAAAAATGACTTGTTAAACAAAGTATAAAAAAGGAATTGGATTTTTATAAATATAACTTTAAATAAATAAATTTTAAATGTAAATAAAGAAAACAAGTTAATTATATATGGTTTGTTTTAGAATTAATACCAAATATTATTAAAATAAATAATTCTAAATTCATATAAATAATATAATAATGTGTTTGAGTGGGACACATCAAAAATGGAGTGTGGATTTTGACCTTCTAATTTGAAGGTCAAACCACTTTCTCTCTCTTCCTACACCAAATTTTCAATTTTCTTTAGAGTTTTAAAGTGTGATTGGATTGCAAAATTAGTGTTATTGGTGTTTTTAAAGGCCCATTGAAGTTGCTCTTACAACTTACAACACCAAATCAAACCGGCACATATTCCTACCAAACTTGCTTCTATTAGACAATCAATTATTAATAATTTAAAGTGAACTCATCTCCTTGTATCATTTCTGGCCTTCCAAAGTTTCAAAATACTTTAAGATATGGGTTGATTATTTAATCAAACATATATGTATGAAAACAAGTATATTTGAAGTATGAATATTATATACTGTTTAAAAATTATTTTTGTGCTTGTTGGCTCTTTTAAGATAGCTGTGGTTGATTGGTTACGATAGCACATCCTAAATCAATTGAAAATGAACTCTTTAAGTTCTAACCCTTTAATTGTTCTTATTATCATTTTAGTTTAAATTTATAAGGTATTAGGCCAGTTTGATCGTGTATGTCTAAAAATTATTGCTCGAAAAAGCTGTTTAGAAAAGTTGTAAAGGAACATTATGGCTTGAGAGTTATGTTTTCACAACACATTATGGTATAATACGCAGTTTTAGTAACACGACATTTGCTTATTTAACTATCTTTTTAATGTTTCATTTGTTAATTTTTAATGTATAACTTAATTTAAATTATTTATTATCATCGATTTATTCAATAATAGTAGAAAAACAAATGTATGTGCGTATATGATCTAAAGATTAGCCACCATAAGCTACGTCTTGAAAAACGTCATAACTTTATAGTGACTTCCTAGACTGAACTTGGTCTTACCACCACACTATTTAGATATTTCTTGCTAAAAACGTTACAAATATTGATTGATAGTCGTTGCACATGAAATTTGCGATGAAATGTATACCTGGTAAAAAAAGCTAGTATAACATGTTTAAGCAATACACAATAGGTTATTATCATAATAACCATATGGAGAAAGAAAGAAAGAAAGAAAAGACTTCCACTTTTTAGTCATCTTTAAATTCTTTCTCACTAAATAGCTAAGAAATTGCTTGCGGGACATTTTTTCTTGTGGTTTATGACATTGACCAACACATCTAGATGAAAATTTGATCCGGACAAAAGTATTTCAGTATTTTGTATGGAAAAAAAATCAAATAATAGTATACTATTTTTTTCGTTACACCAAAATTTAATATGGTAAACCAATAAAAGATCCTAGAGGTAGCAGAAGTTGACCATGGTTCAAACTTCAAAGTTGTATATCAATTTTGGTCCGGAGTTGATATATATGCTCTCTTAAAGTTAAAGGCAATTTAAAGCATGTACTAAAAAGTCATGCTATAGGCCATCCCGCAATGGGGTCGGTAGGTGGCCGGTACCGCCACCGGTACCGGCGGTAACACCGCCAAGGTGAGCCGGTAGGTGGCCGGTACCTCCCCTACCCGGTACCCAGGTGCCGGTCTCCAAACAACCCCACCCCACCCCATCTCACCTCATCTTTCTCTCTATCTCTCTTCTTTTTTTTATTTTTTTTTTAATTAATTTATTAGAGTGGTATTATTGGTATGGAATTGGTACGGTTAAGGATGGTATGGGTATGATGTTGGTAATATGTTGGTAAAACTAATATGACATTGAAGTGACAGCAGGTACGAGGGGTATGGGAAGTAAGGTTAAGGATGACCTTACGAAAAAAAATAGTAAATAAAGATATCTATGTAGCAATACCCCACTTCCTCACGTGCACGTGACTCAAGCTAGATCCTTCATAATGGAATATTGTTTTCCCTATTATTTTGTTATTATAAGAATCATGATGATTCATAGGTGATCTAAATCTCTTGCTACAAGGTACAAAAAGGTCATAATTCTTGAAATCGAGATGTTTATGGGTATTCTAAACCATTTTGTTTTCATCCTTCTCATCATCAACAATGCCCTAAACCTGTGTTTTAATTTGTCCTTTGTGGTCCCAAACAATAATTTTTTATTATCAAGGTTTAGGTTCAGGTGATAAGAAAAAATATGGTAACTGAAGTTCTTGAAGGTTCCACCACTATGGATGCTCTAATGTTGGACCCCATTCCTGGAAAAATAACATTAACTTTAACTTAGTAGACAAGAATAGCCTAGTGAAGACAACAAGTTTTGACAATAAAATTACCTACCCCTTGATATTATACCTCTTAAACTAGACTCGGATACAACAGGTTGTCATTTGCACAAACTACACTAGATTATCAACGAGGAAAGAGAAGCTGCTAATGTGGAACAACGAATACTTAAGTAGTCTTTTTATCTCTTTATCAAATATCATTATGTGTTTATCCTTTGAATGTTGCATGCTATTATACTCCCACCAAAAGCATCAATAAAACTTTCATATCACTTATGGTTCACAAAATTAAAATTTTCAAAGGAATTGGAATAATATTTAATCAAGTTCAACCATGCACTTGGTTAGTGAGAACGGAATACATCAAAAAAATTGTAATATGTTTTTTTTTTTTTTTGGTTTGTTAAATATAACTCCGAAATTTAAAAAAAATAGTTTTAGATTACAAAAATAGCCTTCATGATATTTTCATATTTTATTGATTAATTTAATAATACTATATAATGTAAAAATAAATAATAGTATTAATTATTGGTGGGTGTAGAGACAGTGATGGTGAGGTGAGAGACAGTAGTAGTTGTGTAATGGAAACGATGGTGGTGGTGAGCTGGTGCAGTGATGGTCGTGGTTGTGATGGGGGCGACAATGGTAGCTTCCATTTACGAGATTGATGTTCAAGATTTTTAAGTTTTGCTTCAAGCTGATTCTTTGAGCTGAGTAACCCAGGTATAAGCTGCATTGATCGAGAACACATAGGTGGGTCAAACCATCTTATAAATCCACATATTCATTCCTAAAAAAAAGTTAAGGCAAAATAACAAATCTAAATACTTACCATATATGAACAAATGTAAAATCGTCGTCATGGATTTCTAGAAGTCTATGAGCCACAAATGCATATCGAAGGAGCCATTGCAGGTTTGTGCTTGGATTTTAGGTCGTGTAAACGATGGAGAAGGAACACCAAATATAAGGATTTTAATTAAAATAGAAACAATGCATTACAATACTTGGTCCCTAAAGCTGACGAAATTACCCATCATGTGTCGTGTACATGATGGGTCTAACAGAGCAAAAATGGACGGTGTCCATTTAGGGACCCATTTTATTATAAAATGAATACCACTAGTATCCATTTCGTAATTATTTCATTTTAAAGACCTAGAGTGTCAAAACCACTAGACCATAGGACCAAATATGTATTTCACTTTTTTTTCATATGATTTTTTTTTGGAGGGGGGGGGAATTGAACATCACTAATGTGAAAGTGCTTTTATATATATATATATATATATATATAGAGAGAGAGAGAGAGAGAGAGAGAGAGAGAGGGAAGGTTCAAACGAGAATGACATCAATTTAAAAGAATACGAGAATGAATCTCAGCCAATCATCTCAGGCCAATCATATATGACAATGACTTTTGTGTACAAAATCATATATGATTAACAAAGGAAAAGTTCAGGTACAAAAAACATGTACATAATCATATATGATTCATATAGTAAAACACATATGATTCATGTTATTAATCATACATGATTAACAACTGCGCGGGTCACATGCGACTCACGATCAGCATGTTGACCCGCCCGCTTCCCCCTTTTTTCAGTTCAGTACTTAATCATATATGATTTTGTACACAAAAATCCATTCTCTTATTCTCTTAAAAAGATGTCATTCTCATTTGAACCTCTTTCTATACATATATATATATATATATATATATAAATATATATATATATATATAGGGAGGTTCATACAAGAACAACCTCATTTGTAGGAACAAAAGAATGCATTTTGAGCCATATGTTATGTGGGACCCATCATTAAATAAATCATATATGATTTAGTGGTGGGACCTACCTGAATCATATATGATTTTTTATTATGTGGGTCTTACATCACATGTGATCCAAAATTGTCCCTTTGTTCTTGCAAATTGACTTTGTTCTTGTTTGAACCTTTCTCTCTCTCTCTCTCTCTCTCTCTATATATATATATATATATATATATATATATAGAGGTGAGTTCATACGAGAACCATATCAATTTAAGAAAACGTGAGGACGAATCTCAGCCACACATCTTCGGTTACGATGGACGTGATCACGGAGGATTGACGCCATTCATAGGAGAGTAGAGATTAAAAAATGGGGGACCGGTCAAAGCCGCTTTTATTGACCGGATGAGTGGTTGAGATTTGTCCTCACGTTTTCTTATAAAATTATGTTTCTCATTTGAACCTTTCTCTCTCTCTCTCTCTCTCTCTCTCTCTCTATATATATATATATATATATATATATATATATATAATAAGATTAAGTCTATAGAACCAAACAACTTCTCTCATATGGAAAAATGTTGTAACTAGTATATTATGACACTTCTAAAATGTGTTGTATTAGCTTTTTTATGTCATTTGAAAAGTGTCTTTTAAACACATCTTTTTATAGGACACTTTTTTTTTGTAAGAAAAAAAATTCCAAATGATGTCATAAGATTTAATAGGATCTCTATTTTAAACATGTTATAGGATGGATAAATGTTTGTTCCTTTAAACTTAAATCTGGTAAATAAATTCTTATGATATTTAGAAATGTATTTAAAAAAAGTAAACTAGAAAACCAAACAATTATGAATTTTGGATTTATGGGAAACCAAAAGAACATGCAACTATTATCATTTTGTTTCTAGTTAACAAGTGATCTCTAGGCCCCCTTTTATGTTCAAACACAAGATTTCACACCCACCGCAACCTTTTCATGTTTTTCTTGAAGTCATTGTCGCTTGAGGAGACAAGAATGATACCCATAGATCTACTACTCCCATTTTAGAGGTGGAACCCCTTAAAGGGGCATTGTGGCCATGCCCCCTTGATCTTTTACCTCTAAATAGTAGTAAGAATTATTATACTTATTGAGTAGAAGTTTATAGAAAATTTCCTATATATAATTGTTTGGCCCTTCACTCTCTACTATATAAAAAATTTGAAGTAGAAGGCTGTTTTTTAAATAAACTCTGCATATATTTGTAGTACTTTAGAAATCTGCTTCATTTTATGATACAATTATGTAAAGGATCTAGTGTTATAAAATAATAATTTATATCAAAATATGAAGGTAAACTCTATGATTATGAATGTGGAATTGAAACTTTAAGGATATAATGATCAAATAAAATCATTGTAATAAATCATTAATTAATGACGTGGTTGGTTAAACTAAAAATATGTTAATACATGTGTTAGGAGATCAAATATCAATGTATTGACTACTGAGATATACTAAAAATACATGATTGAACTTGAAAACACAATTAAAATGAAGCAATCGATATATTTTGCTAATTAAATAGGAGGGGGAACAGGAGGCGACACCCCAGTTCATGGGTCGACCTTCGGGCCGTGATTGGGCAAGGCTATGGGCCGGTAATGGTTTCCATGGTTGAGAGGATTAGTCGGCTGCCCGAATGGATCCCGGATACCTCTTCGACTTCGATTGGAACGTGTGCGTGTTTATCTGCCGTCCAAAAAAAAAGATCTAGAGCGTTGGGCTTGAAAACCAAAGCAGATTGTTGGCTACGTCTAATAAATTTGATAAGAAAAGGATGGTTAAATGTCAAACCAATGCAAAGGTAGGCCAAAATTGAAAAGTGACCATATATGTTCCTAATTAAACCCGTTCAGTTCCGGGTTTTTTCGGTTCTTTGCTGGTACCGAAACTGGTTGGACCAAAACCGAACGTGGTTGAATCCTACAACTGATTACCAAACCGTATAAGATATACCGGTCGCGGTCCCGATACGGTCGCGGTTCAGTTCGGGATTTCGGTGCCATATTTTCTTTAAATAGAGGGTGTTCTCGTATGAACCTCTCTCTCTCTCTCTCTCTCTATATATATATATATATATATATATATACAAACAAAATCAATGGTTAAGATTAAGTTTGTATAGTTTGTACAAACTACCCGGTTTGTATTTGATACTGCCCTATATATACACACACATATATACCTATCTTTGCTACTATATTTGATTAGTCAATAATATTAAATAATTTAAATTAGTTTATATATTAAAAGATCAACAAATAAGACATTAAAAATATAAGGAAATCCGATATTAGCCGAAAATCACGGTTTATCAGAAGCAGCTTGGTCTAAAATATTATGTTCCAAAATTTGTGCATAAAGCCATGTGATCCTACAAACATAACGCAACATCGTATATAAGGTTCGATTGAGCCACATCGTCACGTTAACTATTACAGCAAGCTTTTTAGGATATTGGTATTTTTTTTGTAAATTCCACTATTCTTAACCTATTTAGTTATATACATCGTTCATACAGAACGTGTACTCCAAAACAAACTAATAATTTATTACTGCAAATATATTATATATAGAGGGGTCACTCACCGCCAAAGGGTGTGATATATTTACTAAGGAACAAAAGACTTGGTTTGCACGAGCCTAAAGAAGCTAGAAAAAACATAAGAATCTAACACAAGATATACTTGGTTTACTATAATGCCGTCATCTATCTTTCCTCCCAGCCCCCCTTTCTTTCTATGTGTATGTTTTCACGTCAGGGCCGTCCCTGGGGAGGGCGGACCGGACGTACGTTCAGGGCCTAAACAAAATAGGGGCCCAAAATTCTTAAGTATATAGTATATAGTATATAGAAGTACTTTACAAAAAATATAAATAGAAAAACAAAAAAATAGTATATAATAAGACTCCAACAAAAATTTAGTATCATATTAAGGACTCAAATGAAATAGGGGGCCCAAAATTCTTAGCTATAGTAAATAGTAGTACTTTACAAAAATTGTAAATAAAAAAAATAGTATACAATAAGACTCCAACAAGAATTTAGTATCATATTAAGGATCCAAATGAAATAGGGGGCCCAAAATTCTTAAGTACATAACATATAGTAGTAATTTAGAAAAATTGTAAATAAAAAACGGTATATAACAGAACACCAACAAAATTTTAACATCATATTAAAAGTCCAAACGAAATAGGAAGCCCAAAATTCTTAACTATAGTGGTAATTTACAAAATTTTAAAAAAAATATATAGTATATAATAAGAGTATAAGACTCCATCAAAAATTTAGCATCATATTAAGGGCCTAAACATATCTTAATTAGTTACATTGGACAAAGAACTTGTAAAAAGTTAATTGGTTTTCATTTTGTAGTATTGTTTATTGTTTCTCTAAGTTTTTTTTTATCTCGTACTATATATAAAAATTATTTTTGCCTAGAAACCTGAATATACACTTCATTACTCATCTTTCATACTTTTTAGATTATTCCATCCACATGAAATGAGTGTCATAAAAACTACATAGACTAGAGAATCTCTCCTTGTAATTGCCTCGATAAAGTGTAACTTTGTTCCATATCCGCTAACTATCGGGGAAAGTGTAACTTATGACTTTTGGCAAAAGTGCTTATTAACTTATGTGGTGTGGAAAATGAGTTTTTAAAAAAATGTTTGGATTAGCTTATTGCTGTGACAGGAAGTTATAAGCTCATAAGTTGTTTTTTAGTGTTTGTTAAATTTACCTTATTTATACAAAATGGCAAAAAAGTACATACTTTCATATTATAAAGTATTTGTTTTTTAGCATATAACAATTTGTTTTTCTTTACTTATAATAAAACGAGAAGGTTTGCCCGCGCTTCACTGCGGGTAGTTTTGTTAATATTATAAAGATTCGTAGTTGTGAACAATATTTTAAAAGAAGTTACCTATTAAGAGCCCGAGCTTCGCAACGGGTTATAAACTGTGATAAATTTGATCGTAAGTAGCAACATAGATTTTTATGAAACATAAATTTTAGGAGATTTTAATTATACTAACAATTACATTTGTACAAAATAAATGAAAATAATCAAGAAATCAAAAAATTTAATTTTAGGAGATTTTAATAATACTAACAATTACCAGGAAGTCAAAAACTGAGATTTTAGGAGATTTTAATAATACTAACGAAAGGTTTAATAAAGTAAATGAAAATAATCAAGAAATCAAAAAATTTAATTTTAGGAGATTTTAATAATACTAACAATTACCAGGAAGTCAAAAACTGAGATTTTAGGAGATTTTAATAATACTAACGAAAGGTTTAATAAAGTAAATGAAAATAATCAAGAAATCAAAAAATTTAATTTTAGGAGATTTTAATAATACTAACAATTACCAGGAAGTCAAAAGACTGTTCATGAACAGTAGCTACCGACACTTTAACATATTTCAGTCAATATACGATATATGACTAAAACGTAAAATGAAATATAAAACACTAAAAGGTATAAAGTGAATAAATATGTTCATGAACAGTGTTTTGGGGCTAAAATGTAATTTCTTCAATGTCGATAGCTGCTGTTCATAAATAGTGTTTTGGCTTCATATAATCATACTATATATAGTATATAATAAAATAATTACAACAAAAAATATTCAATATTAGGCTCATTTCGAACGTACAAAGTGTACGATTATAATGGCGTAATTTGTTTATATTAGAACATGTTTTTTCAACATGTTCCAACCAATATACGATATATGACTAAAACATAAAATAAAATATAGAAAACTAAAAGTATAAAATGAATAAATATCATAAGTTTAAGAGTTAAAATGTAGTTTTTACAAATCGATTATAATGGCATAATTTGGTAAACTTAAAACGTATTTTTTTAACATGTTCCAACCAATATACGATATATGAGTAAAACGTAAAATGAAATATAAAAAACTAAAAGTTATAAAGTGAATAAATATGTTCATGAACAGTGTTTTGAGGCTAAAATGTAATTTCTCAAAATGTCGGTAGTTGATGTTCATAAACAATGTTTTGGCTTCATATAATCTATATTGTATATAATAAAATAATTACATCAAAAAATATTCAATATCAGGCTCATTTCGAACGTAGTAAGTGTACGATTATAACGGCGTATTTTTTTTAAAATTAGAACGTGTTTTTTTACATGTTCCAACCAATATACGATATATAAGTAAACGTAATATAAAATATAGAAAAGTAAAAGGTATAAAGTGAATAAATATTATATGTTTAGAAGACTACTATGTAAACTTAAAAATTGGTATAAGATTAAGGTTGGTTGGAGCGTGTATATAGTATAGTATATAATAAAATAACTACATCAAAAAAATATTCAATATTAGGTTAGGATATATGAGTAAAACGCAAAATAAAATATAGAAAAATAAAAGATATAAAATGAATAAATATTATAAGTTTAGGAGGCTAATATGTAAACTTAAAAATAGGTATAGGATTAAGGTCGGTAGGAGCATATACATAGTATATAATAAAATAACTACGTCAAAAAATATTCAATATTAGGTTTATTTCGATCGTATCGAGACGAATGTAACAACGTAATTTGTTAAAATTAAAACGTATTTTTTAAACGTCTTTTAGCCAATTTACGATATACGACTAAAACGTAAAATGAAATATTGAAAAGTAAAAGGTATAAAGTGAATAAACGTTTTAAGTTATAAGTTTAGAGGTCTAAAATGTAAGGTTAACTACATCAAAAAATATTCAATATTAGGCTCATTTCGATCGTATCGACGATACAAATATAATGACGTAATTTGTTAAAACTAAAATGTATATTTTTTACATAGTTTAGCCGATACACCATATATGACTAAAACATAAAATGAAATATTAAAAAGTTCAGGGGCCAAAATGTAATATTGAAATTAAACGTAAAATGAAATATTGAAAAGTAAAAGGTATAAAGTGAAAAAACGTTATAAGTTATAAGTTTAGAAGCCTAATATGTAAGGTTAACTACATCAAAAAATATTCAATATTAGGTTCATTTTGATCGTATCGACGATACGAATATAATGGCATAATTTGTTAAAATTAAAACGCAATTTTTTAACATATTTTAGTCGATATACGATATATGACTAAAACGTAAAATGAAATATTTCAAAGTTCAGGGGCCAAAGTGTAACATTGAAATTAAATACATGAATAACCCGGCTGGAGGACGCGCGGGTCACAGCCGGGTCACTCAGCGGGTTTGGGCATTATATGTGAGATAGAAAGCTGGGTTTGGGGCGGGTCTTGGGTCGGGCGGGTCGGGTCGGGTCAGGCAGTGTTTGCGGGGCGGGGCGCCTGCTGATTGTATATAGTATATAATTATTGACCAAAATTTATATTAAAAAAGTTATATTAAAAAAAATTATAACATTAACAATTTATAGGAAAATATTAAAAATATATAAATATCAATTACTCTGAAAATTCATAACAATCACACCAGAAGGAGGCGATAATAATTTCGAATTTATAAATATTAATTAAATTGAAAATATATAAATCAGTTAATAATTTGGAAAAAGAGGTGACGATGTCAAATGATAAAAACAAGGGTAAGAAAATTAAGGCTATAATTGTAATTTGATTTCTTAGGTTGATAAGCAGTTTCTGATAAGTTAGAAGGATGTGACTTTTGAAAAACAGCTTATTAGCTTCTTTAGGATGAAATAAGTAGCTTTTCAAAATGCTCATCCAAACACCTTAAAATGACTTATTTGCTTATGTGGGATGAAATAAGTCATAAACATCCCAAAATAAGCTCTCCAAACACCCCCTAAAAACCCATAAGCATATTAACAATTCATACACAAACGAACACAAATAATGAAACCCATAATCCCATATCATAGGACGAAACATATTCGTAGATTTGGAAACAGGAAAACCATGTGCATTTGGAACGCAGATTTCAACAAATGGATATCCGATTTCTTGAGATGCCTTCAATTTATTGCAGGAAAAATAAGAGTAATCTATGGCCGATTTCAAGAAATCAGTAACCAATTTTAACAAATCGATGGCCGATTTCAACAAACCAAGAACCGATTTCAACAAATCGATAGCCGATTTCGCAAAAACCGAAAACGAATATACCCTAGAGGTCACCGGAGTAAACGTATAAGATGACCGGAGAAGCTCTTGGGAGCAATGGAGAACGACGATTTCAACAAACCACTAACCGATTTCAACAAATCTATTGCCGATTTCAACAAATCAGTGGCCGATTTCACTGAAACAAAAATCGAGTATACCTAGTCGGTCGCCGGAATGAACGTTGGAGAAGCTCTTTGGAGCAATGGAGAAGGGTGTGGAAAAATCTATGAGGGCAGATGTGGAAAAAAAAGCCTCTGAACCACATGCCTTCACCCCGGATACAAAATGGTGCAGTTGTCATAGTTCAAAGTTGTGAATTTTTTTGCCAAACAGGTAATGCCTCTGTGCGATTAAGAGGTTATCTCTTAATGGTTACATTTAGATGCAAACAAACAACCCCTACCTTAAGAATATATGTTTCTTAATTGTTTAGATATATAAATTTTTTTGAACGACATTTTTAACTCACACACACGTTTCGGGGTATCCGGATCCATACGGGCACCGACTAATCCCCCGCGCCCATGAGCCGACCCGAAGGCCAACCCATGGACTCGCCCCTGAACCGACCTGAAGACCGGTCAAGAGCTGGATACCACAAAAGAGGTCTATAAGGCCTTTGGCCTTTTTGTACTAAGCGGGGCTCGAACCCGTGCCAACCTATCTTTCAAGGCAAACGCAAGGATGTTACCTACCACCGCTGGGCTAGACGTTCAGAGGTGTTTAAATATATAATTATTGGCAGTTTGACTATATTGATAATCAAACACTAACTAAACTTAATTTTCAATATTTTATTTGTATATTTCAATTTTTCAACCTAAAATATATGTGAATTTATCTTGATTTTTTTTATTTTTTTTAAGTTGAGATTTTTTAAAGCTAGATTTCTTTTTATGAATTTAATGGTTTTTAAATAAATACAAAATATCTTTTATTTTTTGATTTATTTTGATAAATTTGATTTAAGATTGAATATATATAAAATGTTTTTAAAATTAAAAGTTGAAAAGAATTATGAATGCATTAATTTTATAGCATACTGTATTTTTTGTCCCTATAGTTTATTTAAAGATAGGTTAATTCTTCGTAATGATTCCTAACTAATATTGTTAGGTGAAAAAATCACATGTGAAAGTAAAAGGTTATGAATCACAAATGTAAATATTTATTTTAGGGACCAAACCAGAACTTAAACAAATCAAAGTGAACCAATATAATTCACATGATACCAATTCACAATAAACATACCGTAGGGACTCTAAAAAAATTACCTAAACAAAATGATCAAATCCACAAATCACTCCAACATTAATATTCAAGCCATTAGTAACAAGAATAACAATAAATAATTATCAATATATACAAGTTAGTCACTTTTTAGAATTCACCCTTTGCTTTAAATTTATCTAACTATTGAAAATCATATCTTTATTCTTACTCGGTTAAATGTTTCTTAAAAAAATTATTACACCATCCACAGCCGGCAATCGGCTTGGCAATGGGTTGACAACGGGCCGATCGGCTCCATCGGCAACACCGCCGTGCAGCCATCGGCTTGGTGTCCTTTGGCATCTCCTTGCCGATCACGTAGACGGTATCCACCCCACCCCCCCCCCCCCCCCCCCCCCACCCCATTCCTCTCTCTCTCTCTTTTTTGTTTTATTTTTAGTTAGATGGTATTAGGTAAATCGTTGTGGATGGATTGGGTTAGATTGGTTGATTTGGGTAAGATAGTAAAAAGCTGATGTGACAATTTGGTTGATTGGGTTGAGAGTCTGCAGGTAGGGGTGTAAACGAGTCGAGCTTTTATCGAGTAACTCGAGCTCGAACTCGAGCTCGGCTCGTTCGAGTCGAACTTTATCGAGTTCGAGCTCGAGCTCAAACCCAAAAAACGAGCTCGAATATTAAACGAGTCGAGCTCGAGCTTTTAAGAGTTCGGCTCGAGTTCTTATCGAGCTTTTCGAGCCTTGTATGTTATATATATTATGTATATATAAGGGGCATATATCAAAATAACCTAAATATGTATCTTTCGAGCTTTTCGAGCCGAGCTCGAGCTATAACCTAAATAACCTATTTTTTATGTAATTTCGAGCTTTTCGAGCCGAGCTCGAGCCATAATGTATTTTTTACGAGCCGAGCTCGAGCTCAAAGTATGAAAGCTCGTCGAGCTATCGAGTCGAACTCGAGCTTAACATAAAATCTCGAGCCGAGCTCGAGCCCTGTCGAGCTCGAGCTCGGCTCAACTCGTTTACACCCCTATCTGCAGGTAAGGATGGTCTAACTACACCTGCAGTGTAAATAAAAAAGTTGACGTGCCAAAGTTTCAAATGAGTTAATAATTACATATATGGAAACCGGCGTCCCCCCACTATATATATCCTCATCCTTTGCTTCATTAGCTCTCACTCATAGCCTCTAAAGTAGTAGTTGCCATCACACCAAAAAAGCCAGACACAATTAATCAAGGAGCTATTAAGGAATCCTAGCTAAAAAGTTAAGCCACACATGGATTTCTTTTTACACTACAGAAACCCTAATCACCACCACCATTCTTCATCATCATCTTCTTCTTTTTCTTCAACAGTTGTAACAAACAACAAAAGCAACAACAACTCATTGTTTCATGGTGAGAAGAAGAAGAGGAACAACAACAAGATCAGAAACAGCAAGATGAACACAACCAAAGCAGTGATGAAGCTGTCAACAGATCCACAAAGTGTAGCTGCAAGAGAGAGAAGGCACAGAATCAGTGAAAGGTTCAAGATTCTTAGAAGCATGATCCCAGGTGGTGACACCAGGAACATGGACACTGTTTCCATGCTGGAAGAGGCCATTCAGTATGTCAAGCTCTTAAAAGCTCAGATCTCTTTTCACCAAACAATGATTAGTTTTCAGAATTTTGGTCATCATGATCAACACCCACATCAAGAAGATCTTCCATTTGATCAGATGTATGGTGGTGATAATTACCAGCATCTCTCCTCCAGCTTGCCTCAAATGGGATATGAGATGATACCTCAACTAGGGTTTGATCAGGAAGGCTCTTGCTTCAAAGTTGAAGGCCAAGATAACAACATGGTTTCTCTTTCTCATCATCATCATCATGTGATTTATCCATGATAGATCACTTCTTTAATTATTCTACTATATATATATATATATATATATATTTATATATTTATGCTTAGTGACAATTGTAGATCTTCCTCTGTGTTCTAAGGGGTGTTTCAGGAGCAGCTAGCTTGTATTTCATGATGTGATTAAGAACGTTTATTAGCTTGAATTATGAAACATAATTAACCTGTAAGTAAACCTTGCTGTATGGGACTCACTTTTAGTAGATATATATATATATATATATATATATATGCAATGATTATCTGTCAAATTTCTTGGATGAATGAAAAGGCAAAAGTTCAATTCATTATGGATATGATTTTCTGGAACCTAAAAGGATAGTAATACATGATGTTATACGTATCTTGAAATATGCTACATTTTTCTAATAACAAATATAATATTAAAAAAAATAGTGTGCATAAATATTATTACCAACAATGGCAAATTAATGGCAATCTGAGTAGATTACTTTCAAAACTTTTAATAATTAGCACCGAATATTAAATCTTGTGAGAAATAGTTTCAATTTACAACACACATTCAAGAGTTATTGTTAAAGGTTTATAATGCTTTTTTATACTCTAAATTCTAAAGAAATATACATAATTAATTTGCTGCCACAACGAAATTTAACTTCAGTTTAAGAAGTACGTACGTGAGCTAGTTCGATACAAGATGACAAAGCTTATGAATAAATAATAATAATAATAATAATATTATTATTATTATTATTATGGATATCTATATTTTTAAAGGAAGTATTAAGTTGACATTTATTGGATTAAGAACACTGAATGTCTATGTTTTATTCAAGGTGAATAATACAACGTTCAGTCTAAATGTTGTATTATTCACTATGAATAAAACAAGAACATTTGCTTTGACTAATACCATATTATTCAACCAAAAATGGTCTAGCCTAATGGATGGAGGTAACACCCTTATGCCTTCAGGAGATGGTATCCTCAGTTGGCCAAGGTTCAAATCCCGCAGGCGACGACTTGCTACGGTATTTAGCTCTTGGGCTGGTCCATAGGGCCGGTTCAAGGGCGAGTTCATGGGCCGGTCCATAGGGCCAGTTTATGGCGCGGGGGATTACTCGGTGCCTGTTTGGATCCGGATACCCTCGGAATGTGTATGTGAGTTATCTGCCGTTCAAAAAAAAATACCGTATTATTTAGACTGAAAATGACATGTGGCACGCTCTCGAATGAGTACGCGTTTGCAATAAAAGATGTATTTACAGCCCAACTTGACTCTCTCTCTCTCTCTCTCTCTCTCTCTCTCTCTCTCTATATATATATATATATATATATATATAGAGGGAAGTTCATTTAGAAACCAAAAAAAGAGTAAAAACTTACAAACCGATGGTTTTTTAGTTTAAATCAACGAAAACTTTTCGTAAAGTTGTTTATTATGATGCAAATGTTTCATATAATTTATTTTTTGACGAAATTGTTTCATATTTTGATGTTTTTTGTATAAAAATGAAAAGGTTTCATACATTTTTTCATGCTTATGAAACTGTTCTATGTATTTTCTTTAATCCTATGAAACCTTGTTATTTTTATAAAAAAGAACATCAAAAAATGAATTATATGAAACATTTGCATCATATTAAACAAGTCTACCAAAAGTTTTCATTGATTTAAGCTATGAAACCATGAGTTTCTACGGTTTTTACTCTTTTTTTGGTTTCTAAATGAACTTGACTCTATATATATAGTATTAGGTTTAAATGAGAAGTGCTAAAAAAATGAGAAGTAGAGAAATGATCTCCACCACTCATCCGGTCAATAAAGGCGGCTTTGACCGGGCTCCCTCCTCTAATAATCTTTACCCTCCCATGAATCGCGTCAATCCCCCGTGATTACGTCCACCATAACCGGTCAAAGCAACATTTATTGACCGGATGAGTGGTGGAGATCACTTCTCTACTTCATATTTTTTTAGCGCTTCTCATTTGAACCTTTCTCTCTCTCTCTCTCTCTCTCTCTCTATATATATATATATATATATATATATATACATACACAAATACATACATAGAGATAGGTTAAAATAAAAATTGGCAAAAAAAATAGGAAATAGAGAAGTGATCTCAATTGTTGATACAGTTGAGATCAAAGTTGAAAATCAAAGATTGCGACTTTGACCGGTTAAAGCCGCAATATTTGACTAGTAAAAATTCCCATGTACTAAGATGGAATTCATAATAAACCAACAAAATGCAAAAGTAAATTATTTTGTGTCATAAATTTTCCTATTGCCATCATGACGTTGAGGTGTCCAAAAATCCGTCCCAGGTTAGGCCGGGCCTCGATCAAAATACCTTGGCATGTTAAGCTCTATAAAGGCTGGTTATGAGAACTAGAATGGGCCGATGGGACCAAATCAGTCCATCAGTAATTTCTTTTTAAAAATTTTTGAAATTGTTTTTAACATATAATTTTTTCAAAATAATTTGGTCAAACAAATACACTAACAAAAATATATATATTTTTGTTTTGATGGTTCAATCAAACAATAATAAGCTTTTGTTATAAAGAGTTTGTTCAATGAAATATATTTTATAATATTATAGTTGATCAATCAAATATACTAAAATTACATTTTTTTATTAAAATATGATTTATAAAATACACTTAAGAATGCATTTTGGTCTCCAATATTTAAAAACAGTTTATCATATAAACTTTAAATAAAAAATCAGGTCGGTCACATAACCAGTCCCAAATCTAGTTGAATCTTGTTTTTGACGGTCTTGGACCAGACCCATTTAGTCATTTCTATCGTAACCCAAAGAAATAAGAAAATTATATGAATTGGCACCTAAAAATTACTATCACAACTTTTTTGTTGACCACCGTTTAAAAAAAAAAAACTTTTTTGTCGACTACATGAATTTCATTCAAATAATAGTAGTGTCTAATTTATTTTTAGCGGATCATGTTTAAAATAAATGAACATAAGAATCTTATAAACGTATAACTTTCACTGAAAGAATTAATTTGATGATACTTTTATTCTTAATAGCAAAACAAATAATGAATTAAATATTTTCATAATTAAAAGAATCATGTTGAGTTCTTAATAGTTAGAAGATTATTTTATAAGTTTATTCGAGAGATTCTATTTACTCAACAAATTTTGCCTCCTCTTTATTTGTCCATTAGTTTTGGTCTCTGTAGTTTGTTTTTCATAAAAAAATCAATTTGCTCTCATGTGCGAAGCACATGAAAGGGACTTAACAGACACACCTAACGATGTTAGTCTTCAGAGATTAAAACCGAGAAAAATACAAACCACAGTAGTTTTTCTGCAATAAAAACTTTATAGAAGCCAAATATGCTAGTAACGTTAAGTCACATAAACCAAAATTGCAATTCACTCTAACTCTAAAATACTTTGTGATACATATGTAAAAAAATGGAAACTAACACTAAAAGACATTTATTGTAATTTGTAAACACCACTACACCAGAATGACTTCATAAAAAATACTTGGCTAAATTACTTTTTGGCCCACTTCTCATATGGACCATTCAAGGATTCAGCCCATTGTGGCTTTAATCATGTGAAATAAACAATGATCTCATCAACAACAATATCGTAAATTTGAACCCAAAAATTGCATTACCGAAAATATTTCCATTTTTAATCATTTGCAGAAAAAAGTAAATTTTTTTTTACAAATCTTAAATATTGTTAATAGGTAATAATTATTTATTTTATATAATGTTTAGTACTAATTTTCATATTAAATATTAGATATCTATCTATATATAATAAAAGAGTAACTAGTCTGCCACGTGTCGCACTCTGGTGAGCTAGTTTCTGATTTTTCCCGCCAAAACACGTACCTGGACACTCTTATGGTCTACATTCATTCTCGCCTACATGTTACTTCTTGACACATGTCATGCATACGTGTCACTTCTTGATACATGCCATGCATACGTGTCATTTGTTGACATGTCATTTTATTAAAAAATTTGAAAATATTAAACTATTCTATCTCTATTAATTCAAGTATTAAACTATTATATCTCCATTAATTCAAATATTAAACTAATCTACCAATTTTATCTCTTATCTTGTGCTATAACAAATTAACCATATGAAAAAAAAAATTAAAAGTCTAATGAAAGAAAAAAATTAAAAGTCACAGTTAGAAATTTAAATATACTTATATGTTTTACAATATTAAATATATTAATTTTCGTAAAACTTAATTTATTATACATACAATATACATATTGA
>CM058044.1:63759672-63771090 GCA_030169165.1 Centaurea solstitialis | reverse complement strand
ACCCTTGCTATTTTTTACACTACCAATTTTTAAACATGTCTCTTTTTGTCATTTTACAGTCATAAGCTACCTTATCAGCTAGTTATTGCCAAACACATCTTATTCATTAGCTATCTTATCAAGCATCAGCTACCTTATCAGCTAGTTTGCCATAACTTAAGTTTCCAACATGGAGCTAACAACTCCTAAAGATGTGTCAAACAGTAACGTTGCAATTTCCGTAGATGAAAGGAGGAAAACAACACGATGCTCACATCATTATAGGTGGTGCGGTTTTTGGCACGTTCTCCATGGTAACGAGAATCGATAGCAACTGCAATATATCCATATGAAGCATAAGCCTGAAACATCAAAACATTTCACTGTCAAACTTTTATACATGTGTAGAAAAACCACAAAAACTCCATAATCCATACCTCAAGTAAAGGGCGCAGCCACTCTTTGCACTTATTTGTGCTATGCAGAAAAACAACAGCCGGCCTTTTAGAGTGACTGGTTTGTTTCATACTCAAGATGAGCACAGGCAATTTCCCCTGCTCTCCTTCCTAATTAACCAGAAACACTTTTCTTAATATTAGAATCAGGAAAGCAATCAATTTGAGGAAAAGAGAGAGAGATTAGTTACCTCAGTGGTTAAGTATAGGTTTTCTTCATAAAGGAGTTGTTTGAAGTTGGGAATGTCTGCTTTTGGACAAGATTCCATTGCCTGGAAGGCAGTGTTTTAAACTTATAAGATGACTTGTTTCTGATTAACAAACAATGATTAGATTTGTGAAGTAATTAATTTCTACCTGACTGAATTTAGGTGGTGGAGGTCCTTGATATAAGGGTTCCAGCACAGGCTTTGCAGGTAGTACCTCAAGTGGAACTGAAAACAGCATAGAAATTCACAAATGAAGAGATGATGAATTCACAGTTGAACAACATTGAATCTTGTCCAAATTAGTTGTTTTTTTAAGTTCAAACAGCAGAAATCTCTACTCCTTTTGTCCCTTAATCATTGAATTACATCATAACACTTTAGGCTGTGTTTGGCAAAAATAAGCTAGCTTATTGAAGCGCTACTTGGAGTAGCGTTTTGGGATCTTTTTTACCTTTTTTTTCTTCCAATTATACCCTTATTAATATTAACTATTATACTTTATGATACTCTTTTTAGTCATTTTACATACTCATAAGCTAGTTATTACCAAACATAGTTTGTTTCATAAGCTAGCTTGTTAGTCAACACGAGCTTATCAGTTAGTTAAATACAACCTTACTATAATCAATGTATTTCCTTTATGAAATTTTCATATGAAAAAATTTAACTAGTCTGTTTTAGTTCCAGTAGTACAGTATCCTTTGTAGTGGCCATAAATCATCCACATTCCAGTAACCAATTCACAAGTACATTATTAAGAAAATAGTTAGTGATTGAGTTTATAATCATAGGGGTAGGTTCAAATGTGAACCACTTTTTGGTTGTGTGAACGTGAGGACAACCGAGAATGCGACACGTGGCGGATGACTATGCGCCACGTCAGATCCACGGCGGATGACTAGGCGCGATTCATGGGAGGGCATTGAATTAAAGAGGGGGACCACACTCAAAGCCGCCACGTGTTGCACTCTCGGTTGTCCTCACGTTCACAACCAAAAAGTGGTTCACATTTGAACTTTCCTCTATAATTCACATATATATAGAGGGAGGTTCATACGAAAAACATAACTTTTTAAGAAAACGCGAGGAGCAATCTCAACCACTCATCTTGGTCAACAAAGACGGCTTTGACCGCTCACCCCTTTAATAATCTCTACCCTCCCATGAATCGTGTCAATCCTTCGTGATCACGTCCACCGTAACCGCGAGATGAGTGGCTGAGATTGCTCCTCAATTTTTCTTAAATTGACATGCTTCTCGTTTGAACCTTCCCAATATATATATATATATACATAGTTCAAATGTGAACCACTTTTTGGTTGTGAACGTGAGGACAACCGAGAGCGCGACACGTGGCGACTTTGAGTGTGGTCCCCTCCTTTAATTCAATGCCCTCCCATGAATCGCGCCTAGTCACCCGCCGTAGATCTGACGTGGCGCCTAGTCATCCACCACATATCGCGCTCTCGGTTGTCCTCACGTTCACAGCTAAAAAGTGGTTCACATTTGAACCCACCCCTCCATATATATATATATATATATATATATATATATAGAGGAAAGTTCAAATGTGAACCACTTTTTGGTTGTGAACGTGAGGACAACCGAGAGTGCGACACGTGGCGGCTTTGAGTGTGGTCCCCCTCTTTAATTGAATGCCCTCCCATGAATCGCGCCTAGTCATCCGCCGTGGACTTGACGTGGCGCCTAGTCATCCGCCACGTGTCGCGCTCTCGTTGTCCTCACGTTCACAACCAAAAAGTGGTTCACATTTGAACCCACCCCTATATATATATATATATATATATAGATATGAAAACTGAAGAAGGTTGATTGAATTGAATTACCTAGAGGAGAACGACGAGTAGATAGAAGTTGAAGGAAGTGAGCACGGAGGTCTTCTGCTTCAACGCTCTCCATCTCCATTTGCTTCATTTTCAGACCAACACCAACAGAAGCAGCAGATCGGTGTTTATTGTAGAGCTTTCCCATTGCTGACCTGGATGATGGTGGGACCCACATCCTCGTGGTTGTTGGAGATGACAGACCTTCCACGTGCCACATCATCATCACCATCATCACCATCCTCCTCATCCTCCTCCTGCAATAATATTAATAAATAATTAATTCTTTTGGTTGTGGTTTTGCTGAAATTGTTACGACTAGTAAGTACCATGAATCCAAATCCTAGATATTTTTTCTTACCCTTTTGCCTAAATAAAAATAATATCATACATTCCGTAAAATTTAAGTTACTTTCTTGGGGCCCCTAACATAAAAGACAAAAGGAGTTATGAACATTTTGTGGGGAACTTGGGATGGTGACATAAAATATTAATAATCAATTTTTTAATAAAATAAGTAAGTTAGATAAATTAGGTCACCCGAAATTGGTTTATTTTAACTTCTCTACATTGACCACCTTTTAAGTTTTATATAATTTGTTCTTATCATCAAAACAAAGGGATTCATCAGAAAATTGGGTCCGGATACAATCTAGAAAAAAAATCTTTTCTTTTACATTGAATCAGTTGTGTATTCACACAATACAACAAAACATTGTTGGAAATCAATAAACAAACTTGAACTTGCTCGCTATATCTCAAATAAAACCAAGGTCTAGGTGGAAAAGATGTAGATATACCTGATTCTAGAGGTGGGCAAAAATCGGGCCGGGCCGGGCTTTGAAAAGACCGGGCTTTTCGGGCTTTTGTTTGACCGGGCTTTGACCGGGCTCGGGCCGGGCTTTGAAAAGACCGGGCTTTTCGGGCCTTTGTTTGACCGGGTTTTTTCCAACTTAAAAAACACTAAATTATTTTATAATTTCAATAATAATGATAATATACGATATAAACTAGGTTTATTTTATAATTTTAAAGTCTAAACTATATAAAACAAATAAAAAAATAGATTTATTTTCGGGCCGGGCCGGGCTTTCAAATTTCCTAAAACTAGGCCCGGGCTTTGGTCGGGCCGGGCCCGGGGCTTTTTTTCGGGCTCGGGCCGGGCTGGGCTTTTTGCCCATCTCTACCTGATTCTGACAGTTCTTGAATCTCAAACGAGATGTAAACAAGGGTCTTTTGTAAGTATGAAAAAAATCGTTAATATATTCTTTTTTTTTCATAAGAAATAACATTGAACTACAGAAATACTAATAATTTATGTAAAATCATTTTTTAAAGTCTTCCTACACACAAAATTAATCAATAATTACTTCTAAATTAATGTTATCTACAATATCAACTTTTAAATAACATTGTCAAAAAACATCATATAATATGCATTCACGCATATAAGATTGATATCATTTGGGGTCACAACATTTGATTATTCAGAAATAACAATCTATGTAAATTGGTGATTCAGTTGTACTCTATCTTGTGGTAGATTTAGAAGCCTATTTAAGATTCATGCACTTAGTATTAGATGATAAGAAATCAATAATGCATGAAAAAAATAATGATAGTTTTGAAAACTTAAATATACATATAAGTTATATTGTCTTATGAGGTTGGTAATTTCTTTCAAAAGATATGAGTTTTATTAATTAATAACAATAAATCTAGTATATCTAAATACATATATAGAGTTCACATTTGGAATAATCAAAAGAGTCATAGGAATAGATGATTCCATTATATATTATCAAATCAAACAACAATTTTTATTACTCATTTTTATTTCTTACTTTTCAATACCCTCGGCCCTTAGTCTAAATCATTTGGATTTTTGTTATTTGTCCTAAAATACTCAAATACTAACATAGTTCACAAGCTTGGACATGTGAGGATTTTTCTAAAATGAAATGTTAAACAATTATGGTGTTGGCCTTGGTGGTGGCTGCGACTGGTTTTTATGTATTGGAAGGATGTATTATAAAACTTTTAAACCATGTAAGAAATTTCCAGGAAGTTACCTAGGCTTGGCACCACCCTCTCCTTCTATCGACTCCGACTGGTGTATTTTTCAGGTCGTGTTCAAGTTGGTATAAGATTTGCAGGTTAACCTATCAATTTGTTTATCTTTTTAATGTTTTTTAAATAGCAAATTTTATTTTGACTTTTAAGTTTTACCTTTTCAATTTAAATTCGGCGCCTAAAATCAATAAATCAACTTTATTTTGGTTGTATTTGAAGTTTCGAAGTAGGTTGTATTTGACCCGCCAACCCGTTTATGACCCCCAACTCGCGAACCCATATAGTTAAACGGATTACATGGGCGTGTGCAGATTGACGGGTTAGGTTGAAGATTTTGACATGATAGTTAAACAAGTCATATCTGAATTGAACCTTTTTGACCCACCGACTCATGGACGGACCCTAAAAGAGGGATACATGGTGGCATGTGTCACCGTATTATTTGTTCGACAAAGGTAAAATATATAAATTTTGTGAAGGTGCAACCGTATTATTTTTGAAACTTCAAAGGATGCTACCAAAAAACTGAAAATTTATTTCGAAATCAACAAAAGAAAATTCTCTCGAAATCAATAAAAAAAACTGAAAAACTTTATCAAAAATAACTAAAAACCCGGAAAAAATCTCTCAATTCAACAAAAAAAATAAAAAAAAGTCTATTGAAATCAACAAAAAAATAAACTTACAAAACCTTTCGAAATCAACCAAAAACTTTGAAAAAAATCACTCGAAATCAACTAAAAACTTAAAAAGATCGAGATCACTCGAAATCAACTTAATTAAGATGCCACTGTTTAAAAAAAAGTTCTGGGTCCATCTATGTACCGACCCGTGACCCGTCTACCCAAACACGACAAACTTGCCATCCCTTCATATTTTCCTAATTTGGTTAGCAATGAAAATTAATGAATCTACAAAAAATTTTCCATATCCCAAACACGACAAAGTTGCCCATCCCTGCATATTCGGTCCAATTTGGTTAGCAATGAAAATTAATGGATCTACAGAAATGATTCCACATCCTAAACACGACAAAGTTGCCATCCCTGCATATTCCCCAAATTTGGTTAGCAATGAAAATTAATAAATCTACAAAAATGATTCTATATCCTAAACACAACAAAGTTGCCATGAGGGCACGTTCCCTCAATTTGGTTAAAAATGAAAATTGATGAATCTACAAAAATAATTCCGTACCCCGAACCAAACTCCCCTTTAGTGTATATCATTTGGATTTTTGTCATTTGTCCTAAAAACTCAATAGTACTAACTTAGTTCACAAGCTTGGACGTTTGTGGGTTTTTCTAATATGAAATATATTAAACAATTATGGTGTTGGCCTTTTAAACTTGGTGGTGGCTGCAGCTGTTTTTTTTATATTGGAAGGATTATAAAATTTTCAAACCATGTAAGAAATTTCCAGGAAGTTGCAGGAGGCTCGGCACCTCCCTGTCCTTCTATCGACTCCGATTCGTGCATTTTGCTGATCGTATTCATGTTGGTATAGGGTTTGTAGGTTAACCCGTTAATTCGTTTATCTTTTTAATGTTTTTTGGATAACAAAATTTTATTTTATCGTTTTAAGTTTTACCTTTTCAATTTAAATTCAGTGCCTAAAATCAGTAAATGAATTTATTTTGGTTGTTTTTGAAATTTCGAAGTAGGATGTATTTGACCTGTCAACCCGTTTATAACCTCCAACCCGCGAACCCATATAGTTAAACGGATTACACGGAGCATGTTCATATTAATGGGTTAAGGTTGAAGATTTCGATATGATTAGTTAAATGGATATTGTCCGAGTTAAACCTTATCTGCTAATCCGTCATCCGTCGCCGTCATCACGAACACAATAAAGTTGCCAACCATGCATATTTTATCATAGATAGAAGAGGTGTAAAATAAGTGCAAGGGTTGTATGCCTTTTGTTTTTCTCAAGGGGCGTTTGTGCAAACTTTGAATTTAGTTATGGTTCCAAACCTACTCTCACCTCCTTTTATGTAGGGATGGCAGAAATACTCGAACCCGATAAAAATCCTTAAATCCGAAACTTTTGGGACGGGATTGGGCCGGGTAAATGATTATGGGACCGGGTATGAGATTTTTTCAAAAAAGTTTGTGGGTTTGGGACGGTTATGGTTTTAGGCAACAACCGCCCATTTACCCAATCCCATATCTGATCCCATTTATCCGACCCCGAACCATATATATTTAAATAATTTATAATGTTATTATTAATTTAATATACATTACAATTTTATTAATATACAGAATAATAGAAATGACGGATTGATTTTATTAGTATAGAAAATATATATTTAATTTTTTCAAGAAGATTAATCTAGTAATGTTCCCACTTCCATTGACACTTAGGTGATAGTGCACTGAGCCACAAAAGCCGTTTCCATTTTGTTAAACGTTGAACTTATTGAATGTTCACATTGCTAAATGAAAGTTAAAAAAGAATCTAACTTATCGTTTGACATGATTCGCATATGGTTCTAAGAAACGAAATTTTATCTAGTAAATTTTAATCGATTAAGAATATAAATGAGATACTTGATACCCCGGGAATACCCGCGACCCTGAAGGTTATTTACTAATGGGATACCCAAAGGGATGTAACCAGGTATGGGATATAGTTTTATAATAGGGCATGAGACTGGGATTACCAATACTTGTTGCATTGCTATCCCGACTCTTACGTACCCTTCTTCCTATATTCGCACACACAGACTAACTTAGCAACAGTAACAAAGACGGATAACAGATGCTTTCGAAACTTGCATCTTTTTGGTCATTCATCCAACATCGTATGTATCTTAATTACTTCTTTCATTTTTATGATTAAGAGGTTGTTTGGATGTGTGTTTTAAAAATACTTATAGATTTATTGGCTTCTTAAAATGTCAAAAAACCAATAATCTAGTTTGGATACTTGAAAGTGTTTTTTGACAAAGAGGGATAAAACGTAGGTTTTAAAAAGTCACCGATGAGTGACTTTTTAAGAAGGAAGAATGTTTTTTGTTGTTAAAATGACACAAATACTCCTTATTCTAACTTGAAAGAGCTTTTTAAAAAAATGATTTTTGTTTTTTTTTTGATTATTTTGCATGTATAATCTAAGCGAAATATTTTTAAGGAAAAACAATTTATTTACTTAAAACTTTTTACAAAAGTAAATTAAAACACTTTAAAAAAAATAATTAAAAGAGTTAATTACATATTTGGTCCCTGTGGTTTACACGAAATTATGATGGAGGTCCCTGAACCCTAATTTTCATGCCTACGGTCCCTGTGGTTTGTATTTCATTATGATCGTGGTCCCTGCCATTAACTTCTGTTAAAATACTCCGTTAGGTCAGGGGTATTTTGGTCATTTCATTATTTTTCATTTTCTATTAAAACTTAAATTTTATTTATAATAGTTTATTATTTATATTATACTATTATTAGATTTAAAAAAAGGTTTTAGTAGAGTAAATTACAACACATGGCCCCACCCCCCCTAAAACCCACATACCCCTATTTCATCATCTTCCTTCTTCCCGACAGACCCCCCCTCCCAATCTTCATCTTCTTCGTTTTTCCGGCGAGATCACCACCACCATTACCAACACCCACCACCACCAACATCCACAACCACCACCACCACCACCACTACCATCATCAGCACCCACGGCCACCTCCACCGCCGGCCACACCCACAACCACCGTTTTCTGATCTTCGCCGGAAACCGTCGTAACCGCTGTAGCCGCCATGGATTTACCGCCGAGCTTCTCCAGATCTGTCCCTCTTCTTCTTCCAAACCCACCGGAAACCGCCGTTTTGTTTCAGATCCATCATCGCAGCCGTTTTGTTGCAGATCCATCATCGCCGCCCTGCTGTTTCAGATCCACGGCCGCCGCCGTGCCGCCCGCCGCCGTGCCGCCCGCCGCTGTGCTGTTTCAGATCGGCGGCTGCCATGCTGTTTCAGATCCATGGCCACCGTTCTCTCGTGTTCTAGGGTTTCGTGGTGGGTGTTCTGCCGTTCTAGTTTCGCCGCCGTCTAGGGTTATGTCGTGGGTGCGGGTGTTGGTGGTGGTAGGTGTGGGTGTTGGTGGTGGTGGGTGTGGGTGGTGGTCGTCGTGGTTGGTATAGGTGGTGGTGGGTGGTGTTGTTGGTGGGTTGAAGGTGATGATGGTGGTGGGTTGAAGGTGATGATGGTGGTGTTGGTGGTGGTGGTTTGATGGTGATGATGGTGGTGTTGGTGGTGGTGGTTTGAAGGTGATGACGGTGGTGGTGGTTTGAAGGTGATGATGGTGGTGTTGGTGGTGGTGGTTTGAAGGTGATGATGGTGGTGTTGGTGGTGGTGGGTTGAAGGTGATGATGGTGGTGGTGGGTTGAAGGTGATGATGGTGGTGTTGGTGGTGGTGGGTTGAAGGTGATGATGGTGGTGTTGGTGGTGGTGGGTTGAAGGTGGTGGTGGTGGTGGTGGGTTGAAGGTGGTAGTGGGTGTTGGTGTTGGTGGGTTGAAGGTGGTGGTGGTGTTGGTGGGTTGAAGGTGGTGGTGTTGGTGGGTTAAAGATGGTGGTGGTGGGTGGTAGGGAAGAAGATAGAGAAAAAATAAAAGAAAACAAAAAAAAAGTTGAAAAGACCAAAATACCCTTGCCTTAACGGCTGTTTTTAACGGACGTTAGGGCGAGGGACCACCATCGTAACGAAATGCAAACCACAAGGACCGTAGGCATGAAAATTAGGGTTTAGGGACCTCCATCGTAATTTCGTGTAAACCACAGGGACCAAATATGTAATTAACTCTAATTAAAAAAAGTGTTTTTTAGACTAACAATCAGGCCAAAACTACTTTAGCCAAAAGACTCCCAAACAAACACCCTCTAGAGTTTTTGTTTCATACTCTCTCATTTTGTGCCTTTTTTTCCCTGAAACTAGTAGCTTGGACCAACAATGGCGGCCTCAATGCAACTTCTCAATCTCAAACCCTTTCAATCCCACTCAACTTCTACTTATCTCCCCCAACGCCATTCAAGACCACTCATTATCCGGTGCTGCTCGGCCACCTCATCCGCTGCCAAAAGCTACAACATCACTCTGCTTCCTGGCGATGGAATTGGCCCTGAAGTCATCTCTGTCGCCAAAAATGTTCTTAATCTTGCTGCCTCTACTCAAGGTACATATACTTTTCAATCAATTGTTATACTCAAATTCATATCTATGTTTTAGGTTTACACCATGTATGATATGATTATGATTGTTTGTTAGGGATTGAATTCAAGTTCAATGAGATGCCAATGGGAGGTGCCGCCTTGGACTTGACCGGAGTTCCGTTGCCGGAAGAAACCCTCACTGCTGCTAAGCAATCTGATGCTGTTCTCCTTGGTGCTATTGGCGGGTAAAAAAACCCTAATTTTTTGATTTTGGATTTACACAAATGTTTATTATTTGTCAATTTGCTTGCTACAGTTTACATTATGCCTTTTGTTATAATTGGTTTTGATTTATGTTATCTTTTGATTAAAATGGATTGAAGGTATAAATGGGATAAAAATGAGAAACATTTGAAGCCTGAGACCGGATTGCTTCAACTTCGTGAAGGTCTTAAGGTGTTTGCGAATTTGAGGCCAGCCACTGTTCTACCACAGGTAATTTAATTATGTGCTATTTATTATTCAATCCCCAATTCATGCATAATCTAATCTTTCTTATGAAGGTCTTATGTTAATGAGCACTAAAATCTTGCAAATTCCAGTTTTTGATTCATGATTTTGTTATTATGTTTACTTCTTTTAGTTAGTGGATGCTTCAACATTGAAGAAAGAGGTTGCTGAAGGGGTTGACTTGATGGTTGTAAGGGAACTTACAGGAGGTCAGTCTGTGTCTGTGTGTAGATTTACTACTCTAGTTTCAACACACATTTCATTTGATACTTTTGTCTTTATGAGGTACTTGAACAAGGATTTCAGCACAATACATCAATAGATTAATTTTTTTATTTTTAGATGTTCTTTCTGATCATTGTTTGAAACTTGGTTGTGTTTGGCAAAACTAGCTCATAAGCTAGCTTATGAACAAGTTATGTTTGGCAAAAACTAGCTTATGAGTATGTAAAATCACCAAAAAGGGTATCTCGGGGTATAATAGTTAATATTAATAAGGGTATCTTGGGGTATAATAGTTAATATTAATAAGGGTATAGTTGGAAAAAGCTACAAAAAGATCCCAAAACGCTACTCCAAGTAGCGTTTCAATAAACTAGCTTATAGCTAACTTATAAGCTAGCTTATGGTCGATCCAAACACTTACTAGGTTATAAGCTAGCTTATTTTTGTCAATCACGGCGAGTTAGATCCATAGGTTTTATTTTTTTCCGAAGAAAAATGCAATGGGTATGTATTTTTACTCAATTACATTGGTAAGTATGATCTTTGATATGAAGTGTATAACTTTAAAGACTTGTTTCTTACCCTTATCTGCAGCTGTTCTTTTTTGTAGTATTCATTTGGAATTTATATTGAAATTCTGTTTCTGTTATTTTGATAATCAGTTTCTTGAATACTTGTAATAACGAGTTTAGAAATGGAAAAGCGGATGGTGGAATATCTTGCATGGGTTAAATTTCATAACTTGAATTTTTAAATATGGTTTTGTGTCTGGTGGTATATAACTTACCAACTTTTTGTTGTTGAAGGTATCTACTTTGGAAAACCAAGGGGATTTGGAACCGATGAAAATGGTGAGGAGATTGGGTTCAACACCGAGGTTTATGCAGCATATGAGGTTGTAGAATATCTCTTTGCTCAATTTTAATATGAAATTGTCATTGGTTTCATTTTTTAACATCCATCTTAATTTTCTCA
>CM058044.1:63534672-63754672 GCA_030169165.1 Centaurea solstitialis | reverse complement strand
GGTTTTGCATAATCATCCTTGACAAGCACGGGGACGCACCCCATGTAAAGAGCTTCGACCATTCGAGGGCTTGCGACTTCCCACCCGCTAGCACAAATGCAATACTTGCTCTTTCTAACCTGTTTTAATTCACAAGAACTAATTGTTAAAGTCTAACATTAGCTATACGTTGACAATTTATGCTCAATATATGTTGGAACTTTTATTCTCTCTTTTTGGGTTTCATTTGAAGAATAATCTAATGGGGTTCTATAAGATCCCACATTGGTTGGGGAGGAAAACAAACGTTGCCTTATAAGGGACTGGATACCTCCTCCATGAGACGCATTTTAAAAGCGTGAGTCCAAGTGTGTGGACAAAACCGACAATATCAAATACACACCAAAAATGCACAAGTGGCATTAACACTTCTTTATAGAACATAAGTTTATGGGCATCTTAACAAGTTTTCTATTTACTTTTAAGTAAAAATTAACTATCATATATGTTTTTTTTTAACACTTTTAAAAATTGTCTTACAAACACGTCTTTTTATAAGACATTTGTTTTCCGTAAGAGATTTTTTTCCAAATAATGTCATAAAAATTTAATAAGACGCTTTATTACAAAAATGTTCTAAAAATATTTAAAAACGTGCTATAAACTTATTATAACACTTTGCACATGAAACATAATTGTTTGCTCCTGCAAACCTACTGTTATAAAATAGTCTATTGGGAAATTTAAACATTTTTAATAAATACGTTATAGTGAGACTTGTACCTGTTCATAATAATCGTCCCCCTTTGGAAGGTATTTCTGAATTTTAACACCGTCCTCAGTCTTATTTTCCCAATGTTTGAGAAGTACCTCTCGGATGTATCCATGGACGCCACCGGAGAAAAACACCAAGATTGTCCGGTTTGAAGGTGAGGGACCGCCAAGTAAACCCTCAGTTGTCCCATGTGGGAGGTAGATTTCCGGGATCGAGACATCTCTCGAGAGTTTGAACCCTTCCGATGTATTCGCATTGCATAAAGCACGAATCGAGTTTTTGAATAGGTAAGGAACCGATTTCGAGATGATGGGCCCCTATCAAATTATCGTCGCGTATAATAAATATAAATCAGGAACGAAAGATTTTTCTACTTTTTGATGTATATAATATTTATATTCAGCAAATACTCCTCTAATACTTTTCATCTTTGTTGAAGTTTGAACCATATATTGACATCATGAGAAGCTGGGCTCTATTGGGCTCTACTGGTAACCCGGTTACCACTGGTCCAATTAATTAACTTTTGGTGCATTTGGTTATGATTTGTAATAGAATTAATACATAAAGAGTGAAAACATACCCAATCATGGCATGCGAGCATGAAGTGATCGGCTCCTTGGCTCCGATTCCAATGAGGATATTTGTGGTCGATGACGGTGATATAATCGCTGACCGTATCAAACATATGAGTCCACTCATGGGAGTCCACTATGTAAACATAGTTGATAAGTGTTACGATACTGAAGGGAAGGAAATAAACATGAGCTTTTTCGGGATCTTTGGTACGAAATCGACTGATTTCCATATCGTTAATGAAGATCCCCTCCAATCCGAGGATCCCGTAGCAAGGTGCGGTGTGAAATATTGGAGGATCTCCTTCTTCGTAGACGTAAATCTTGAATCGTTTTTCCATTTCTAAATAACTCCTAAATTAAACAATGAAGATTATGATGAATTGATTAGCACCATGAGATTTTGATACCACAGGCTGGTATTGTTTAATTCTTAACCTTATGTTATTTTCTGTTTTAATTTATTTCAAATTACATCATTAAATCTTATGTTATGTTGTATAGTAGATGTTTATATTATGGCTGAGGGTCAAACATATTGCAAAACCCTACTAATTAAACCTGTTACACCCAAATTCATCATTATTATTGGGCTTACAACTTTGTCTATTTATATAGAAAAACCCAAATGACCAAACTACAATTCTTTTCTTTTGTTTATGTTGTTTGTCAAAAATTTTGATATCCGTTTTACGCCATTATTGTAAGTAATTTCTTATTATTTTAGTCTCTAAACTAGTTTACTGTATAATCTAACGTTAAGTATGAAGGATATAAATTATATAAACCTCATGGGTGAAAACTATTTAGAGGGTTAAGTGATAAAGTTGCTACAATTTTTAAAGGATATGAACAAAAGTAATAAACTTTAACAAACTATTTGAACAAAAAAATACTAGTTTACTCAGACAAAATTTAGATTTTCTTCATATGAGGTTTCATCACTGATCAACATACCAAACACTAGCTAGTTATATACTTATATTTATGTTCAACATTTCATAATAAACCAATTAAATTCTATACAATACTACAAAACAATTTGTACAAATCTTTCAAAATCCAAACAAAGGTTAAGCGATAAAAATAGCTACAAAACGAAAATGCATATTTATACATAATATTGATAACATAGAGGTCGATACTTCATTTTTGAAATTCAGAACTAGTATTGCTTGTAATATACTCAATTATCATATATTCATATGACTAATCAGAATATTTACAAAAAGAAAAAAAAAAGAACCTTGTTACATTAAATAAGATAAAATTAAGTTCAACTATGAAAAACTGAAAAATAACCATATTCTATCCAACATGGTGTTTGGGAGGAATTGCTTACCAAGAATTTTTCCTTTTGGAAAAAAACTATTTATTACTTTTATTGAAAGCTATAAGCATGTCATTTAAACACATCAAAACAGTTTATTAGTTTATTGCTTTCTCAAAAAACTAATAACTCATAAGCACTCATAAACACCCTAATGCCTGAAATAGTATTACAATAGATATGCTAAGGAGATGGAAGGATTCAAACCTCAAAATAATACTTTTTTACATCCAATAAAAACAAATCAAACTCATGTTACCCTACAATTTTATATGATTACTGAAGTGTAGTAACTAAAACAATAATACATTTAAAATATAGTCTTTTGTGATATTTACACTAAAAGTTAAAAGATGATCTAATCAAAGTATTTATTGGGTGGTGGTGGGTTGAAGCAACCTATATCTATCTCCAAAATATATAGCGTATCAATCACAACAAGTATCCATAAATTACTGATGAATGAAGTCAGCTTAATTAAACTTAAATAATTACCTATGGAATGAATTAGGGTTCCAATAAACTGATCCAGATGGAACGTAATCCGGATCTTCAATCGATTCATTAATCGAAGCCGCGGCTTTCTTAATCGCAGCTCGAGCTTCGGTTAAATCTGCTTCGATCTTCTGCAGATTGCTTTGTTTTTTGCTTGATAGAATTCTATGAGGAATTGGAATTGGAGTTGGGTTGATGAAAGTAGACAAGTTGAAAAGTGAAGAATTGGTGTAAATAAATGTGGTAGAATTTGTAGGATAGAAGATGGAAGTAAGAAATCCAGAAATAATGATTAGAGATAGGATGATCAGCCATGGAAGCTTATGCTTGCTTGCATCCATACTCTTTCTTAATTTATGTCTACCTCTTTCACTCTCTCTATATATATTAATACTTTAATAGTGTGAGAGAAATGTTTAAAGATAAGAATAGGAAAACTCTAACAATGCTAAAGAGCATCTCCAAAAAAATTTCTTGTACGGCAGTCAAGCGCACACACACGCCTCGATTGAAGTCGAAGAGGTATCCGGGATCCATTTGGGCACCCGACTAATCCTCTCAACCATGGAAACCATTACTGGCCCATAGCCTCGCCCATGCCCGACCGAAGGTCGACCCATGAACTGGGGTGTCGCCTCCTGTTCCCCCCTCGAATCGAACCCAAGTAGACAGGGATGTCATCCACTGCCCCCCTCAGGATATTACGGGGGCCGTTAAGCTACAAAAGAATTGACAAATACACTTAGTTTGCGCATGGGGGGCTTCGAACTTGAGTGGGCACTATGTACCCTCCAACAACATGTTGTTTAACTTGGAGAATCAAATATCAAATGCATTCAATATATATAAAAGCCGAAAAAGAAAAAACCGAGAAACCAAAATCGAAAAACCAAATGGTTTGGTTTTGGTTTTGGTCTCAAAATAACCGAACCAACGGTTTCTAACGGTTAACCGAAAAACCGAACCGAACCGATGTTCCATTGATTTAATTTTTTTGATATATAATTATATATATATATATATATAGTATATATTATAATTACTAAATTTCACCCATATCTTTTAAAAATTTACACTTCTTTCCATAAAAGTTTCTACCTCCTTTTAATTTTAAACACTAAAACCCTTAAAAATTGTAAACACTTCAAACATATAATTTTCTATATTGTATTCTATATTCAATGAATTGATTTTTAAGAATTTAAACATGATTATGAACAATGTTAGAAACTAACAACTTAAAAAGATGAAAAACTGAAAACCGAAGACCAAAGACCAAACCATTTAAACCATTCAGTTTTAAAACCGAACCACACCCAAAAAATTGAACCGTAAAAAAAAACCGAAAAGCCGAATGGCTCGGTTTTCGGCTCGGTTCTAACCAAAAACCGCATCGAACCGCACCGTCCTCACCCCTAGATCTTGTGTATTAGTGCACATATGCACATACACACATACTATTCAATGCTAATATCTACGAAAAAGGAGATCCTCCAATCGTTAATGAAGATCCCCTCCAATTCGATAATCCCGTGGCATGGTACGCTGTGAGATATTGAAGGATCTTCTCCAATTTGATTCTCCATTTTAGAGATTATAACATCAACATATTATTAAAATAACCAAAATGTATAATAAAATATTGTATCTTTCTCCCAAACATTTAATTTCAAATTTTTATCGATAGAAACAATAAATTATTATTTCTCACACTCACTCATAAGTAATCATGTTTTGGAAATTTAACATATTTGGTGAAATTTCCTTGTGTCCTACTTTCTCCATTTTGGAGAAGGACCTGTAGAATTTGTTACTGAAAAGCAACGATCATTTTCTTCATTTTGAGGAAGCCGTTGAAAATAATCTTAGATTTTGAAACATGAAAGAAAACTTTATTGCTTCACATTTATAGATGACGGTTCACGATTGTATATAACAATAACTACGATTGCAGTATCTCCTTTTTCCAACTCTCAACGAGCGATTCATAAGGAGCTCAAATATGTACAAAAGATACAACTAGCGCACATAAATAAATAATCGTCATATAAAAAAATATTATGATTGCTCGTTGATATCTCGAATATGAGTATCGAGCCTTCTCAACCAAATCGAATGAAGTATCATATGAAAAACATCGTATCTTTTTGGAGGCAAATTTACCACGAAATGCTTTCGAACTTGGGCACCATTCTTCTGCAACTTTAAATACTTCCTTTGCGGTATCGCCATCAATATATCCTTCAATTGAGGGATATGGCTTGTTGGAATATCCACCGAAAATGTATCCCAATTCAAAACATCGCTGAAAGGTTTTGCATAATCATCCTTGACAAGCACGGGGACGCACCCCATATAAAGAGCTTCTACCATCCGAGGGCTTGCGACTTCCCACCCGCTAGCACAAATGCAATACTTGCTTTTTCTAACCTGTTTGAATTCATAATTGTTAATGTCTCATATCAGCTATACATTGACAATTTATGCTTAGTATATGTTTTTAGGGTTATTTTTGAAGAACAATCTAATGGGGTTATGTAAGATCCCACATTGGTTGGGACTGGATACCCCCTCTATCAGACGTGTTTTAAAACCTTGAGTCAATGTGAGGGGACAAAGCGGACAATATCTAATACGGTTAGTCTAGGATGTTACAAGTTCAACATATTGTCACACTAATTTCAATTTCAATGTAAAAGAAATAGATCTTACAATAAATTGAGGCTTATAGGAAAATGAACAAGTGTCATTATACTTCTTTATAGAACAAAACTTTACGAGCGTCTTAACAAGTTTTCTATTTACTTTTTAAAGAAATTATCGTATACGTTTTTTGTATAACACTTTTGAAAATTGTGTTATAAACACATCTTTTATGAGACATATTTTTATAAAAGTTGTCATATAATAATTTAATAAGACTCTTTATACACAAATACCCTAAAAAGTTTGTTAAAACGTCTAAAAACATTCTATAAACAAATTATATCACTTTTACACATGAAACATAATTGTTTGCTCCTATAAACCTAATTGTTATAAAGCAACCAATTTGAAGATTTAAACATTTTATAAATCCGATTTTGTTATAGTGAGACTTGTACCTGTTGATAGTAATCATCTCCCTTTGGAAGATATTTCTGAATTTTAACACCGTCTTCGGTCTTATTTTCCCAATGTTTGAGAAGTACCTCTCGGATGTATCCATGGACGCCACCCGAGAAAAACACCAAAATTGTTCGTTTCGAAGGCGAGGGACCTCCAAGTAAACCTTCAGTTGTCCCGTGTGGGAGGTAGATTTCCGGGATTGAGACATCTCTCGAGAGTTTGAATCCTTCCGACGTATTCGCATTGCATAAAGCACGAATCGAGTTTTTGAATAGGTAAGGAACCGATTTCGATATGCTAGGCCCCTATCAAATTATCGTCGCATATAATAAATATAAGTTAGGAACGAAACAATTTTCTACTTTCTGATGTATAAAATATTTATACTCAGCAAATACTCATGCATACTTTTCATCTCTGCTGAAGTTTGAACCATATATTGACATCATGAGAAGCTGGGCGTTATTGGGCTCTACTGGTAACCTAGATACCACTGGTCCAATTAATGACCTTTTGGTGCATTCAGTTATGATTTGTAATAGAATTAATACATGAAGAGTGAAAACATACCCAATCATGGCATGCGAGCATGAAGTGATCGGCTCCTTGGCTCCGATTCCAATGAGGATATTTGTGGTCGATGACGGTGATATAATCGCTGACCGTATCATACATAGGACTCCAATCATGGGAGCCCACTATGTAAACATAGTTGATAAGTGTTATGATACTGAAGGGAAGGAAATAAACATGAGCTTTTTCGGGATCTTTGGTACGAAATCGACTGATTTCCATATCGTTAATGAAGATCCCCTCCAATCCGAGGATCCCATAGCAAGGTGCGGTGTGAAATATTGGAGGATCTCCTTCTTCGTAGACGTAAATCTTGAATCGTTTTTCCATTTCTAAATAACTCCTAAATAAAACAAGGAATATTATGATGAATTGATTAGCACCATGAGATTTCGATACCACAGGCTGGTTTTGTTTAACTCTTAACCTTATGTTATTTCCTGTTTTAATTTATTTCAATTGCATCATTAAATCTTATGTTATGTTGTATAGTAGATGGTTATATTATGGCTGAGGTCAAACATATTGCAAAACCCTGTTAACTTACACCCAAATTCATCATTATTATTGGGCTTAGAACTTTATCTATTTATATAAAGAAAACCCAAATGACCAAAACTACAATTCTTTTCTTTTGTTCATTTTATTTGTTAAAAATTACGATTTTCGTTAGAATACTTTTAAAAAACTACAATTTAAGTCATTATTGTTAGTAATTTCTGATTATTTTAGTCACTAAACTAGTTCCGTGTATAATCTAACGTTAATTATGAAGAATATAAACAACAATAAATTATATAAACCTCATGGACGAAAAAACTATTTAGCCTAAGTGATCAAATAGCTACAATTTCTAAAGGATGTGAACAAAGGTAATAAACTTTAACAAACTATTTGAACCAAAAAAAATAGTTCTTACTCAGAAAATTTTTAGATTTTTCTTCAACACATTCATAGTAAACCAATTAAATTCTAGAGGATTGTTCTTCGAAATGTATTAAACTGTACCCAAAAATCTATTGTATGTATCAAACTACCAAAAATGTTTTTTAATGTATCAAACATGTTTTTTTTTTCCTATCGTGTTAAAAATGACTTGTTCAACCGGTTATCAACCGGTCATATGCAGTTGGGGTGGTGGCCGGAAGTTCTGGGCGGTGGCGATGGTGGTTCTGGATGGCGGTGGTTGTGAGTGATGGTTCTGGGCGACGACGGTGGTGGTTCTGGGTAGTGGTTATGGGTGGCAGTGGTTATAGGTGGCGGTTTTGGGCGGCGACGGTGGTGGTTCTGGGTGGTGGTTATGGGCGGCGGTGGTTATGGGCAGCGACGGTGGTGGTTCTTAGTGGTGGTTGGGCGACGGTGGTGGTTCTTAGTGGTGGTTATAGGCGACGGATATTCTAGGTGGTGGTTATTGGTGGCGGAGGTTCTGGTTGGTGGTTATGAGAGGCGGTGGTTCTAGGTGGCGACAGTGGTGATTACGGGGGGAGGTGGTTCTTGGTGGTGGTTCTCAACGGCAGTAGCAGTGGTTTCGAGCGGCGACGATGGTTCTCGACGGTGATGGTTCTAGATGGCGACGGTTCTCGACGGTGATGGAATCAAGAGATGGTTGCCGGTGTAGAGACGGTTGTCGGGTGATCTCCAACGATGGTTCTGGGTCACCGGCGACGGTCTCTAGCGATGGTTCTTGGTCTCCAGCGATGGTTTTTGGTCTTCGACGATGGTTTACCGGCTAAGCAGGTAATAAGTCATTTTGTAACACAATAGAAAAAAAATGTTTGATACATTAAAAAACATTTTTAGTAGTTGAATATACACAATAGATTTTTTAGTATAAATACATTTCAAATAACTGTCCCGAAATTATATACAATACTACAATACATTTTATACCAATCTTTCAAAATCCAAACAAGGGTTAAGTGATAAAATAGATACAAAAGGAAAATGGATTTATACATAATATTGATAACATAGAGGTCGATACTTACTTTTCAAATTCAGAACAAATATTGCTTGTAATATACTCAAGTATCATATGAGTGGTCAAAACATGTACGAAAAGAAAGAAAAAAGACAAAAGTTTGTTACCTTAAATAAGAAAAACTAAGTTCAGTTATGAAAAATAATCAAGAAAAGAATCACATTCTATCCAACATGGTGTTTTTGAGAGTACTTATGATAAAAATAAAAATAAACTCTTTATTAAATCACTTTTAAAAGCTAATAAGACATAAGCACTTTCAAATAAACACTCCCAAACACCCTCAATTCCCCGAAATAGTATTAATAGATATATTTTATTCAACATTAATTAAGCCGAAAATAATATTACAATAGATATGCTAGGAATGGAAGGAATCAAACCTCAAAATATTACTTTTTTCCATTCAAGAAAAACAAATCAAACTCATGTTTTCAAAACAATTTTATATGATTATGGAAGACTAGCTGTAACTAAAATAATAAAACGTTAGTTTTAAAATCAATAATATTATTTAAAATACATAGAATTTTGTGATATTTACACTAAAGTTAAAAGAAGGATGGTAGTTATTGGGTGGCGGTGAGTTGAAGCAACCTATTAATCACAACAAGAGTCCATAAATTACTGATAAATGAAGTCAACGAAACAGCTTAATTAAACTTAATTACCTATGGAATGAATTAGGGTTCCAATAAACTGATCCAGATGGAACGTAATCTCGATCTTCAATCGATTCATTAATCGAAGCCGCGGCTTTCTTAATCGCAGCTCGAGCTTCGGTTAAATCTGCTTCGATCTTCTGCAGATTGCTCTGTTTTTTGCTTGATAAAATTCTATGAGGAATTGGAGTTGGAGTTGGGTTGATGAAAGTAGACAAGTTGAAAATTGAAGTATTGGTGTAAATGAATGTGGTAGAATTTGTAGGATAGAAAATGGAAGTAAGAAATCCAGAAATAATGATTAGAGATAGGAATAGGATCAGCCATGGAAGCTTATTCTTACTTGCATCCATACTCTTTCTTAATTTATGTCTACCTCTTTCACTCTCTCTATATATATTTATGAGTGTGACAAATGTTTAGAGATAAGAATAGAAAAATATCTAATAATACTAAAAAAAGCATCTTCAACATATGGTTAAGAGAATCAAAAATCAAATGAATATAATATAAAGCATTCGTTTTAAAAATTACGTCATCCACTAGATTAATTTGAATGTTTAGTAAACTCAATAAAATAATATCCATATTACTATTACTATTACTATAAATATACAAACAGCAGGAAAACCGGCCCGACCCACTGCTCCGAACCGCTCCACCCGATCCATTTTTAAATTTTACATAATAGCCCCTTAAAATTTACTTATTAGCCCCCTGAAGTTATACTATTTATTCACTTTATACCTTTTACTTTTCAATAATTCATTTTATGTTTTAGATATATATATATATATATATATCGTATATTGGCTAAAATATGTAAAAAAAATACGTTTTAATTTTAACAAATTACGTCATTATAAATGTATCGTCAATACGGTCAAAATGAGTCTAATATTGAATATTTTTTATGTAGTTATTTTATTATATATTATATATAGTACGGATTATATGAAACTATATAATCATATACCCATTTTCAAATTTACATGTTAACCTCCTAAACTTATAATATTTATTCATTTTATAACTTTTGTTTTCTATATTTTATTTTATGTTTTACTCATTATTTTATGTTGGTTAGAATATGTTAAAAAATATGTTTTAACTTTAACAAATTACGTCATTATAATCGTAAAGTCGATAGATCGAAATGAGCCTAATATTGAATACTTTTTATGTAATTATTTTATTATATACTATATATAGTACGGTTATATGAAGCCAAAACACTGTTCATGAAAAACAGCTACCGAAATTTGAAGAAATTACATTTTAGCTCCTTAAACGTATAATATTTATTCACTTTATAACTTTTAGTTTTCTATATTTTAGTTTACGTTTTAAGTCACATTGGCTGAAATATGCTAAAGTGTCGGTAGCTACTGTTCATGAACAGTCATTTTTTTTTTGGAAGAGGTATTCCAGACCACATTGGGCCCAGACTAATCCTCGGCAATTTTGGGTCGAAGCCCGACTGCTAAACCATGCAGCCCGGGGTCGAAGCTCCCGTACCTCCAGAATGCGTCCCCCAGGGTTCGAACTCGGGTTCACCACTATGTAGTGCCCAAGCCTTACCACTAGGCTAACACTCTTTTGGTTTCATGAACAGTCTTTTGACTTCCTGGTAATTGTTAGTATTATTAGAATCCCTTAAAATAAATTTTTAAAATTTTAAAATTTTTTTATTTATTTTATTAAAACTTTCGCATGATAACATTTGTACAAACTTTATGTTTCATATAAATCTATGTTACTACTTATGATCAAATCTATCACAGTTACCCGGCGCGAATCCCGGGCTTATCTACTAGTTATACCTATAAGCAATTTTGGGTTTAATAATGTCAAAAGTAAAATAGTGGAAATATTTATAGGGAAAAGTACACCAAAATGTATCCAACTTGTCACGTTTTATTATTGTATGTACTGAACTTTAAAACTTACCAATTAATGTATTGAACTTCCTAAACTTACCATTGTGTGTACTGGGTTACCTATTAAGAAGGTTACCGGTAAAAACTGCCACATAAGACGCCACATAGGATGCCAACTCAGATTAAATTACAAATTTAGTCCCTCTAGTTTACACATAGGTTACAAGGACCTATTTTGCCTCTTTTGAAGAACCAAACCACCACCACCATCACTATTGTCTGCAAACTACCAGCACCACCACCACCGCTTCCAAACCACCACCCCCACCACCACCACCATTGCCTCAAACCACCAGTACCACCACCACCAGCAGCACACCACCACCACCACCATCACCATTGCCTGCAAAACAGCAGCACCACCACCATTGCCTGCAAAACAACAGCACCACCACCGCCTCCAAACCACCACACCACCACCGCCACTGCCTCCAAACCACCACACCACCAACACCGTCGGAATGTGGTGGTTACGAGGGTGGTCTGGCCGGAACGTGGTCGGCGACCACCACCACAACCACCATCATCGCCGTTACCTCCAAACCACAACCACCACCATCACCGATGCCTCCTCCAAACCACAACCACCACAGCCGCCTCCTCCAAATCACAACCACTGCCGCCGCCGCCTCCTCCAAACCACAACCACCACCGTTACTACCTTCAAAGCACCACCAAACCACCACCAAACCACCATCGCCATCGCCACTACCACCAAATCAACAAAACCCCCAATTTTGTTTCGTTTTTGTGAACCTTATCCACCGGCGTTGATTTTTGCAGGGGTCACCGGATCTGGAAGGTGGAACGAGAGAGAGAGAGAGAGAGAGAGAGAGAGAGAGAGAGAGAGAGAGAGAGAGAGAGAGAGAGAGAGAGAGAGAGAGAGAGAAAAGAGAGAGAGAGAGAGAGAGAGAGGAGAGAGAGAGAGAGAGAGAGAGAGAGAGAGAGAGAGAGAGAGAGAGAAAACGGTCGCCGGATCTGGACGTGGTTGTGCCGGAGACGGAGGTGGTTGCCGGCGCCGGAAACGGAGGTGGATACCCGAGGTGGTGGTTACGGGAGTGGTGTGGCCGGCGAAATGCCGGAGACGTCCCGGTGATCTTCTCCAGTCGCGAGAGAGAGAGAGAGTGAGTGAGTGTAGAGATATATATTAAAGGGTTTACAATTTAGCCCTTCCACTTTTATTTTTGCTAAAGAAAACTTCAGGGACCAAATTTGTAGTTTACTCTTTTTGAAAATTAAAAAAATTAAATTCCACATCAGATTTAACTTGTACACCTCAACATTTTGTAGGTAACAAGTTACCTGATACACACAATGGCAAGTTTAGGAAGTTCGGTACATTAATTGGTAAGTTTTAAAGTTCAGTACATACAATGATAAAACGTGACAAGTTGGATACATTTTGGTGTACTTTTCCCATATATATATATATATATATATATATATATATGTATGTATATAGAGGTGGGTTCATACGAGAACGATGTTAAATTAAAAAAACGCGAGGACGATTCTCAGTCGCATTTTCCATTACGGTAGACGTGATCACGGATGATTGACGCGATTCATGGAGGGTGGAGATGATCAAAGCCACATTTATTGATCGGATGAGCGATTGAGAATTGTCCTCGCATTTTCTTAAAAAGTTATGTTCCTCGCATGAACCTTTTTTTTTCTCTCTCTCTCTCTCTCTCTCTCTATATATATATATATATATATATATAAGTAAGTTCAAATTAGAACCTTTGGTATTTGTAGGAACAAAGAAACTCATTTGAACCACATGTGATGTGGGCCCATGTAGGTCCCACCACTGAATCATATATGACTTATATAATATGTGGGACCCACATTAATCACATCACATGTGGTCCAAATTGAGTTCTTTTATTCTTACAAATTGTGATAGTTCTTGTATAAACCTCTTTTCTCTCTCTCTCTCTCTCTCTCTCTCTATATATATATATATATATAGAGAGAGAGAGAGAGACTCAAGTTTTCTTTTAGGCCATCCTTAGCCATACCCCACATACCTCTCATTTTTGCTGCCACATCAGCGTCACATCAGTTACCAACACCTTACCAACACCATGCCAATCCATCCTTAACCATACCAATACCATACCCCTCTAATTAATTGATTAAAAAAAAGAAAATTAAAAAAGGTAGAGAGAGATAGAGAGAGGGGGTAGGGGGTGGGTAGTTGCTTTTTCTTCCATCGGTATTGGGGTACCGATCCCCTCCTCTACCGGCACCATACCCCTCATCCACAACGGTGTTACCGCCGGTATGGGGGTGGTATCGGCTTGGTACTGATTGGGCTAAGAATAGCCTTAGGAGGTTGGTATCTCTATCCCCTTTAGCTTTGCTTCACTGATATGCATGGAGACTCATTTTTTCCATTAGTGCTCAAATGCACATGCATATATTTTATACACCAACTATTAATATACATATGCACACTTCATATGTGTTATTTGTCTACCCAAAATGCACATATGCACTGATCTCGTGCATTAGTGCATGTATGCACGTATACAAATTCAACACTAATATCTTGTTTAAGGTTGGAGTAGCCAAAGACTATGGAGTATTTTAGTCCAAAAAAGATTCAAATTAGGTAACTCCATATTCTGAATATTCCATGTGAACTCATCTTTCATAGTGAATGTGAGGACAATTGAGAGCCTGCCATGTGGCATATTCAGTTTAAATAATACATGAATATTCAAACTGAATATGCCATGTGGTGCGATTTTAGTGGTCCTCCTCATGGTTAAAGCTCAAAAAACTAATTTATTATACAAAACCCTTTAATAGCTTGACTACTTGAGCACGAACTTGATTTAGAATAGTAGCCCCAAATGCCGGCCCAATCCATTCTTGGCCCACAAATACCGTCTCTACCAAGCCCAACCCCTATTCGATTTTAGATCCAAAATAAACAAAAACTATTTATTTATTTCTTTTGACTAGGAAATATATTTTCATAATTGTTTGTTTACCCTATTTAGGGTGTTACATGTTTAGAACGCTTCCTTGTTGGTAAATTCTCATATCTAAAGAGTATTTGAATGTAGTAACATAATTTTCTTAATTTGCCTAAAAGCATACGACAAATGAAATGAAATCATGTTGGAGTCAATTTGAACTTTCCCCTCTCTCTCTCTCTCTATATATATATATATATATATATATATATAGTCAATTTCTTTTGTAAACCATAATTTTGGTGTGAACTTGTGAACTTCTCTAAAAAGACGATTATATGATGAAATTGGTTCATGAAATTGTTTAACATGATGAAATTATATTATATTATTCATTTTTTGTTGAAATTGTTTCATATTTTGGTGTTTTTTTATGTAAAATCAAAAGGTTTCATACACTTTTCCATTCTTATGAAACAGTTTCATATATTTTGATGAAATCTTTTTATTTTTACGTAAAAAACAGTTTATGTTCTAAATTGCCAAGTTGTAGTCTAGGCATATGTAGTGCTACATATGCCTAGACTACACCCTTGGCAATTTAGAACATAAACTGTTTCATATGTAGCACGTGCGGCCATACATGGCATTATGCCCAATGGGAAATCAATTTTTCATCTATTATCAATAGTTTAGGTTTAATAATTTAGGGGCTGGGCTATAATTAAAACATAGGCTGAAGGTCCAATCGCCTAGCTAGGGCTTAGTAGTATTGTTGGTGTATCTCAAAAACGTTTTTAATTGCAATTTGTGAGCACCCAAACCCCAAAACTTCCGGTCTTGATAATTGAAAATATACCTTCATAGATGAACCCGTTTAATTCCTATACATCAATCAACGAATTCATATATGAATTAATTTGTAAGTCCATTTGTAAAAGTTACGAAACTACCATTCCATCTTGTACATACATATGCGAGAAATTATTCACTGCTTCACAGTCAAAGCTGCAAATATTGATCGTATGAAGGTCTAGGATCACTTCTTTACTTCTCCTTTTTTTTGCATTTCTCATTTGAATACATACAGTCGGGTTCAAATGGAAACTCAAATTTGATTGTGAACGTGAGAACAACCGAGAGAGCGCTACATGGCATATTAACCCTCAATAATCATGTATTATTTAGAGTGTATAATACAACATTTTGTATTAATCACTCTGAATAACATTGAAACCTATCTTTTTGTATGAAATTCTTAGTTTTATAACTTAATTATTAACCAATCTACATCGATTTCAACCTAAAAAGTCGGTAATAACACTTGACAAATGTAACACTTGTCGATGGTACTTAAATTAATTGAAGATTTGTCTTTAAAAGATCATGTTTTACACGAAAACACATTTTTTTGGATGAGATGTTTTGGCTTATAGCTTAAATAAACATCCTTAACATTGATTCGAACATAAAAGTCTTGGTAATGTGAACAACTTGTCAAATGTAACACTTAAAAAAGTTAATTGAGTATACTTGAAGGTAATTGAAGATTTGTCATAAAAAGTTGCTTCACCACAAAACATGTTTTTTGGATGGGGTGTTTAGGTTTATATAGCAAATAATACCTAACCTGTACTAATCTCAACCTAAAAAGTGTTGGAGAAATTAACAATTTTCCAAAGGATAACCTTTAATGGAATTTTGCTTTTATTGTTGAAGGTAGGTGAAACTTGTACATATAGCATGATTTCAACCATATAACATAATTTCAAACAATTATAGATTTCAAGCAGCTGTAAATGAATATATCACATTTGATAAAGAAAAAGTAGTTATATCAAACACAACTTGCATCAAGTTTTTTTGGAAGAGGTATCCCCGACCACATTGGGCCCAGACTAATCCTCGGCAATTTTGGGCCGAAGGCCGACTGCTAAAGCATGCAGCCCGGGGTCGAAGTCCCCGTACCTCCAGAATGCGTCCCCCAGGGCTTGAACTCAGGTTCACCACTATGTAGTGGCCAAGCCTTACCACTAGGCTAACACTCCTTTGGTAACTTGCATCAAGTTCAAATAGACAAGAACTCCAAAAACAACAACCAACTCCAAAGTCATAACTCCAATGGGGCAACCTACCGGTTAAGGCTTGGTGTTGGGGAAAAACCCACCCAAGTTCGAATTCAGGGGTGAGCAACCAGGGGCCATTGAGTATTTAATCTCATGAGAGCATGCTTTAGCTCTCGGTAAAAATTACCAAGGATGTAGTCTGGGCAAATTCAGGTGAACCTTATCTAAACAAAACTCCAAAGTCCTGCAAAGGGACCATGCCATGACACGCAATAATAGTTGCCGCTTACCATGACAGGCCTTTTAGAACACTGTGTTTGACATTAAATAAAATCATAAAAATTTAGTTTAGTTAAAAACAATTGAAAATAGATGAATCTTGTTGAATATATACATATAGAGGCCTAATCAAATGAGGACTCGGTAGTTTGTGAGAACTAATATGAAACAATCATTTTTATTTATTTAATATGGCGATAACTGTCAGTTACTTTTTTAGGGATTTTATTTCTATTTTTAATTTTCTTTTAATTCATTAATTATCGAAATAAGTGGTTCATATTGGTTATCACGGTTCTCACAAACTACTAAGTTCTCCCACGAATGGCCCCCTATATATATATAAGCATGAGATGATTTGAGAAGTGTGAGAACTATTTTTAAACCATTGATCACTTTTAATCAAATGCCCTTTGAATGCATTCCATGGTCAATGCAGGGGTTAGCAAGCAACATGTCTCCTATACTTTAGTTTGCGTTCAAAATTTCATGAATCACATGTCATTTACAAGTCATTAGTATAAAATTACATGTGAATCGGTCGTTCTCATGATCTTTTATTTGGTTATTTTTCTTATGTGAACCTAACTTTATATGGGGGTGAGTTCAGACGAGAACGACATCAATTTAAGAGAATACGAGAATGATTGATAGCCACCAATTCTTTTCTTCAAATACATTACTCACATCACCTCTATGACCACCACCACCATCCATACCACCTCAACCACCGCCATCGCTAACAGCACCACCACCACCACCACCCACACCACCTACGCCACCACCACCACCACCACCACCACCTACACCGCCCACACCACCTACGCCGCTGCCGCCACCATCAACAACGGCATCAAGACCACCAGCACCCACACTACCACTGTTGGTGGTGGTGGTAGTGTTGGTGGTGGTAGAGATGGTGGAGTGGTGTTGGTGGTGGTGACAGAGATGGTGGCGATGGTGTTGTAGGTGGTGGCGGAGATGGTGTGGGTGGTGGTGTATATGGTGGTGGTAAAGGTGATTGTGGTGGTTAACATGTGATTTCAATGTAGTATCATATGTGATTTCAATGGAAAATCATATGTGATTTAATATAATATGATTAGTTAACATGTGATTTCAATGCATAATCATCTGTGATCATAAGATCATATGTGATTTCAATGATGAATCATATGTAATTCCAATGCAAAATCATATGTGATTTAATATAAGTTGATGGGTTAATATGTGCTTTCAATGCATAATCATATGTAATCACAAGATCATATGTGATTTCAATGGAGAATCATATGTGATTTCAATGAAAAATCATATGTAAAATATGCAAAATGGTTTGCGGCGAAGGTGGTGTAGATGGTGGCAGAGGTGGTGGTCATGTTGCTACTGGCGGGGTTGGTAGTGGTGGCTGCGGTGGTGTGCGAATTAGTGGGGGTGGTGGTGTCGGTTGTGCCAAAGATGCTCGTGGTGGTCCCGGTGGTGCCCGTGGTGGTGCCTGTGGTGCCCGTGGTGGAGCCGGGGGTGCTCGTGGTGGTGCCGGTGGTGGTGCCGGAGGTGCTCGTGGTGGTACCGGTGGTGGAGGTGTGGGTAGTGATGGTGGTGGTGGCGGCGGCGTAGGTGGTGTGGATGGTGGTGCTACTGCTGCTGGTGGCAAAGGCGGTGATGGCAGCGGCGGCGATGGTGGCGGCAGCGGAGGTGGAGGTGGAGGTGGTGGCGGAGGTGGTGGAAGTGGGTGGCCATGGAGGTGGTGTGGGTAATGTATTTGAAATATAAAAATGGTTGACTAAGAATCATTCTCGTATTCTCTTCAAATGATTTCATTCTCGCGTGATCCTTTCTATATATATATATATATATAGTCTGTTGAGTCTGATACTTTACCACTGCTACTTTTGAAAGTTACCACTGCTGGCTCTGGTGTGTTACTACTGCTATTGAAGATTGGAGGTTACCACTGCCAGTATGTGAGGAATCAAGATTAACACTGCTATACCAGATTACCACTGCCCTTTGAAGATTACCATTGCTAGTTCTGAAGTTAACACTGCTGGTGTGAAGTTAACTCTGCTTATGTTTTACTACTGCTATCAAGATGAAGATAAGGAAAGGATTGTGATGACCTGAAGATATAGACAAGATACGATATGCTTGGAGATATTTTAGAGATTATCTTGTAAATCTAGTTTCCTTATTGTAATCTGTTAAGACGTATATATAGCTGATAGGTTTTATTTTGATAGATACGAGTTTTTGATAGCTTTTATGTTAGAATTAAGAGCCTCAAGATTGTTCTTGAAATCCCTGCAATAGAGAAGTATTGCACGTCTGTTTGAGCCTGTTCAAATAGATTGGGGCTTGTAGTTGTAATCATTAAGCTATTGAGATCAATATACACAGTTTATTCAAATTCATTGTTCTGTTTTATAATCAAAGTGTTATTCCGCAAACTTCTTTGATTAAGTATTCTGATCTTGATATTGATATATAGATCCTGTCAAGTGGTATCAGAGCTTGTGTTCAGAATACTCGTAGATCAATGGATTCCCAGGATTCTGTTCTTGTGTCCAAAGTCCCCATGCTCAAACCCAGTGAGTTTGAGATGTGGAAAATCAGAATCAAGCAATACATGCTTCTTACTGATTATGCCTTATGGGAGGTAGTTGAACATGGACCTAGTGTCCCTGAACCTGCTGTTGCTGGAGCACCTCCAAAGTCTGATGCAGACAAAAAGAGAAAACAGACTGAGATGAAAGCATTAAGCACCCTGCTGTTGGCTATTCCCAATGAATACCAACACCAGTTCTGTACCTGTCCTGATGCAAGATCACTGTGGATTGCACTGGAGAAGAGATTTTCTGGAACCAAAAGTTCCAAGAGAAATCAGAAAGCCCTATTGAAGCAGCAATATGAAAACTTCACTTCTACAAAGAATGAGTCCATGACTCAAACTTTTGACAGGTTCAACAAACTAATTGGAGAACTTGCCAATGTAGATGTGAAGATGGAGAAGGATGAAGTCAATAGAAAATTCCTCAGATCTCTGAGTGAGGAATGGACTATGTATACTGTGTCATTCAGACAGGGAGATGACTTGGAAGACAAGGAGCTTGAAGATCTGTACAATGATCTCAGGATTTTTGAAGCTGAAGTGGAAGCCAAAAGAAGACCTACTGGATATTCACATACAATTGCCCTCTATTCTTCTGAAAATCCTTCTTCAAATTTTAATACTGCTAGTACTGCTAATATTAACCATGCTAGTAATAACAATGATAATACTAATGATAAATCTTCTTTGTCACAGGATACTAATGGGGATGCAGTCCTGGAAGCATTCCTAGCCAATCATGTAAGATCTCCTCTAATCAATGATGATCTTGAACAAATCAATGCTGATGATTTGGAGGAGATGGACATCAAGTGGCAGATGGCCATGTTAACCATGAGGATGAAGAGGTTTATAAGAAGGACTGGCAGGAACAACTTTGATGCCAAAAGAGGAGACCTTGCTGGCTTTGATAAATCAAAGGTGAGATGCTACAAGTGCAATGAGCCTGGCCACTTTGCCAGAGAATGCAAAGGGAGTGGCATTCATCAACAAGCCAACAATGGAGGACAAGCATATGCTCCAAAACCCAACAGAGGAAACAATTCCAACTCTTCTCAAGCCTTGGTATCACAAGAAGGCATGGATTTGATTGGAGTGATCAAGCTGAAGAAACCATCCAGAATCATGCTTTGATGGCCAAAATCACTGAACCTGAACTTCCAGCAGAGGTATCCTCTAAATTATGTTCTGATTCTTGTATTGAAACTGTTAAAAAGTATAGGGATCATAATCAGACTATGAGTGATACCATCAAGACCATGGAAGTTGATAGGAGAGAGTATAGGATAGTCATTGAGAACCTGGAGGATCAAATCAAGTCCTACAAAGAGAATGAACTCCAGTTTGAGTATGACTACAATTACTGGAAGTGGGAGAAAAAGGAGTTTGAGAAGAAACTAGTAAAGTCTGGTGAGGAATTAGAATCTGTCAAGAAGGAATTAGAAAAGGCAAAGGAAGATCTTGATAAATTCTCCAAGTCCTCTAAAGCCTTGGAAGAAATTCTAAAGGCTCAAGTTCATGATGAACTCAAAAGAGGGATAGGATATCACAATACTCCTCCACCCCGCAACCACACCTACATTCCTCCCACCACAGATATCCTAGATAGACTAAACAGAGAAGAACTGAAAGAAGGAGTGTGTGATGTAGATCCCTCAAGTAGTGATGATGAGGAAGAACAAAAGGGAAAGACTGAAAGCAAATCCCAAGAGACTGTCCCTGAGGAAAATCAAATCCTCACCAATGAAAAGGGAGGTATGCCCTATGTGCCCAGTAAGATTGCTACAGTCTCTAGGAAAGGTGTTAGAACCTGACTGGTCCGTTTGTAAAGAAGTCAGGGGCGTCTTTTGATATTATGTAATAGTTAGCTTTAAAACAATACTTTTGTGCGCCTCTTAGAAGAGTCATAGACTCTAGGGGCTATTTTGTAACTTCGGCTCTATATATAGGGGTCGATAGTTAACGTTATTAAATGTTCTTGCAACTAACAACTTTAGTTATATGCTTTGTCGTTTTGTCGTGTTCTTCATATTTCTTGCATATCTGATTGCTTGATCCATTACATTGCATTCTTGTCGAATATCGGACTCACAATTGGTATCAGAGCTCGTGTTTTGGTAGTTTTGGACAGAAATCTGACGTTATTTTTGATTTCCCGAATCGGAACATCAGTTCCCGAATTGGACACAAGTGTCCCGATTCGGAACATCTGATTTCCCGATTTGGAAATCTCAAACTCCCGAATCGGATCTTATATCTCCCGAATCGGATCTTTTACCACTCCCGAATTGGAAATTTGAACTCCCGAATCGGGACTCTCATTTCCCGAATCGGGACTTGGCTTAATCTCCCGAATCGGGACTCATTCTCACTCCCGTATCGGGACTTGCATCTCCCGAATCGGGACTTGCAGTCTTTCCCGCCTTAGCCTTTCTTTTTGAAATTCTCGAATTTCTATAAAAGGAACGCTTTAAGCGCGGAAGCTCTGTCCAATCAGAAATCACAAACTACTCAAAACAGATCCTATTTCCAAGGACGCAATGTCAAAAGAAATAATCAGTATTGGTTCTGAAACACGACCTCCAGTATTAGTCGTCGGCGAATACCAGCAATGGAAACGCCGAATGATTAACTTCCTCGACTTACTGGATGACAAACTGATGGTCTCCATCACTGAGGGACCAATCAGACCAACGGTTACTGTAGCTGAAGTAGCCAGAACCGAGGTCACTCCCTATCTACCTGCATATGAGGTTGAAAAACCTTACGACATGTTCACTCATGAACAACGAGCAAGGGCAGCCATTGATAAACGTGCTCTCACGTTACTCACTATGGCTCTACCTAATGACATGTTCGCGAGGGTTGACAGCTGTAAAGATGCCAGAGCAATGTGGCTGGGCATTGAACAGCAAATGCAGGGTGGTGACAAGGCACTAGAAGGCCAAAAGGAGAACGCTATGAACGCGTACGAAAGCTTCTGTGCTCGCGAGGGAGAGACGCTGACTGAAACCTACAATCGTTTAAACATCTGTGTAAACGATCTGCGGAGACTTGGCTTAGAGAAGAACAAGTACGAGGTGAATGTAAAATTCCTCAAAAGACTGAACAAACTCTGGCAATCTGTCACAATCAGCATCCAAGTAAGCCAGAATCTTGGCCAGCTTGGACTTCATGATCTGTATAGCATGATGCTACCTCATGAAGAAACCTTATTCGGTAAAACTGACAAGACAATTGATCCTCCTACCTTGGCTTTATTGTCAAATAGAGGATCGTCCTCTCATGAAAACTACACCGTTGAAGAACCAGTAGTTCTTGATGATGGACTTACCGAAGAGGAGATGTTTCAGCTGGAGAACTCATTCGCCTTGATGGCTAAATTCCGGGGAAATCCCCAACGCTTCAACAGATTCAGACAAGGACCTCAGTTTGTGGGAGGTCAGTCTAGCCAAGGAGGGTATCAGTCAAGAGAAAGCTTCCAAAGAAACGATCAAGGAAGAACAAACAACTATCAACATCGTGATAGGTCTGGGTACAACAATCAAGGATCTTATCAAGATCAAAGACAAAGCAACAACAACAACCAGCAACAGCAAAGGGATCAGGAGTACAACTCCAACAACCACCACGGTAACAGAGGTTATCAAGGAGGTGGTTACAATCAAAGGTGGAACGACCAATCTGGTTCTAACTACAACAACCAGAACCAGAAGACAAATGATGATGGTCGTCAGCACAACAACACCGGTGGAACCGAACCTCCACAACAGAATAAACTCCCAGCTCTAGAAGCTCCTCCTGCAGCCAATCAAAACAGAAACCCCGCTCGGGTTCCCACCTGCTACAACTGTGGTGACCCGGGTCACTATGCATCGGATTGCAAGAAGAAGCTCAAAGACTCTGCTTACTTTGAGAAGAAGGCTGCCGTGATGAAGAAGAAAGAGCAAGGCAAGGTGCTGTTAGCTGATGAGGAAGACTGGATCATGGAACCAGAAGACTCAGATGATGAAGGCCCATCAGCCGTACAAGGACACTGCCTCATGGCTGACTTTGAGGAACCATGTATATCTGGTTCCCCAAACGACTCTACTGATGAAGAATCTGAGGTACATTCTTGTTCATTATTGTCAATACCTGATGAACTGTCTATGTCTGAAACTCTAAGACTTGAGAGCCAACTCCAAATGGAAAGAGCTCTCGTCGCGAGATTCAGAATAGAGAGTGCTGTGTATAAAAGGAGTTTAGAGGACCTCGCCGAGAACTTTAATAGAATGGAACTTGAGTCTGGGATTAGAGAATCTATCCTCGAAAACAAGCTCCTTGATCTTCAAAGATCTCACGACGAAATTGAAAGTAGTCGTGAAGAACTCAAACTCAAGTTTCACCTTCTTTCCTTGGAAAGAACAAAATTATTTGTGAAAATCGAAGAGCTTGAGGAAAATAATTTAAAGAGAGGACAATCCGAACATACCTTGAGTCTGCTTACCAAGCAAACCACTCAACATCCCTTTTACCAAGCCAAACCTGGGTTGGGACATTCAGAGAAAAGCATTCTTGAGAAAGCACCTGCACATCTATACAACTTTGACAGTATGAGTGCTTCCAAACCTGAACCTAGGTCAGTCAAAGGACAAGACAATGACAACTATGTGATGCAGACTGTGACCTTTACTGAAATAATAGATGGAAAAGCCGTATCTTTTACCACCAGTCCTGCCAATAGTTCAACCAGTAGTCCACCTTCCAGTCCTGTTGCTAAAGGTCCCATCTTTACCCCTGCTAGTAATCCAGAGAATACTTTCACTAGCTGGGAAGGCATCAAAGCTAGGACACCTAAGGTAGCAATGCCACCCATAAACTATGAGGACTTAAACTTTAGCTATGACACTAGGGAGATAGATACATCCGAGGACGCTGATGTTATCCAACCGTTGGATGTTTCCGCAACTCAGCCTCCTGCCCCAGTGTGTGTAGAAAAGGAATTGTTCCATCTTAGGTCTAAAGCCGTAGAACTTGATGCCTGTCGCCATAAGTTGAAGAACTTTGCGTCAATTCTTTCTGAAAAGGACAGCCATATCAAATCATTGGAACATAGTTATCATGAGGCAAATGCCGAAAGGATTAATATGTCAACCCAATGTGAGATCGCAGAGTTTTCTTGCTCATGTTTTAAAAACAAATTTGCGGATCTCCAAACACAACTAGTCGTCCAATTTATTAATAACACAATGGAAAAGGACTTCTTTTATGAAAAGGAACTGATGTTTGGTCAAACTTTCGCGAATCAATGTTGTCAAATCAATCAGTTGAAAAGTCGGGTGTCCTTCTTAGAAGAATCTGACTCTTGGGATTCGTGCACCTGCAATTCACCAATCACACCAGACTTTAGGTCAACCAAACCTAAACTAGTACTAGATCCTAATGTTGTGTATGATGTGAAGGTGTTTTTGGACGCTGATGATCCTCCTTCAGGTTATATACCAAGAAAACCTGTTTTGCCAAAGGCACCTGCTATAAAGCAAATCTGTTCTCCTGAGCCACTTGCATCAGTGTCTGTGATAAACACTGAAGGTGCAAAAGGGGTTGGTACTGACAAAGGGAAGTCAGTTAAGCCACACACACCCACAGTAACACGGACATGGAATTCAAAATCTACTGATACAAGTAGCTTGGTGAAACCCATTAAGGGACTAGACTTTCATTCTAGTTCATTTGATGTAGGTGAGAACTCCAAACCCAAACAACCTTTGAAAATGATAAAATCAGTTTGTCAAACCACCGCAAATTTCAAAGGTGGTCAATCCATTCTAGTTAAGCCGTCACCCAACTCACAACTTGCTTTTCATGCAGATGCGAGGACAGGTGATGGAACTGCGAATGTGAAGCCACTAAGAAGGAGATATCGGAAGAAGAAGAACTCTTTTAATGCTTTCCCTAAATGGGGTGGTCATGATCATGCTGGTCTTGGCTACAACCCACCTAGTTGTAATTCAAACATAAAATCAAAGTCTGTACACATTAATCGCTCAGCGAATTCTGATAATCTTACAGCTTTCAAAAATCATATATGTTCTTTGTTTGATAATTACATGCGTGTTGATATGCCTGGTAATGCAAATGCTTATAGTAAGTCAGGTAGTCCTCACCGGGAAAGAAAGAGAAAATGACAAAGCCAAATGCTTTGCCTCCTGTGAAGTCTCCTAAGCCTAAGGAGAAATCTGAAAAGGATACTTCACCGGTTGCTTTATCTGTTTCTAACGGTAGGACACCCATGTGGCAATGGGTTCCTAAACAAATTTGATCTTACGCTATGCAGGGCAGTCACATGTGGTACTTTGATTCTGGAGCCTTCAGGCATGTGACTGGGCAGCGCAACATCCTCTTCGACTACGTCGTTAGAGCTGAAGGCTTTGTTAAGCTTGTAAACAAGAGACGTCTACCAATCATAGGATATGGAAGCATGACGAATGGAGAACACGTCATCAAGAATGTGCGCTATGTTGAAGGACTGCCTTTTAACCTACTCAGTTCTAGCCAATTCTGTGACGGAGGATATCTTGTGAAGACATTCATTCTCGAGAGCAATATTGAAGATGAGGATGGAAACGTGATTCTACGCGCTCGAAGGAACGGTCACCTATATACCACAATGTTTTATGCTGTTCCTCAACAACTGGAAACGGTGGTATTTCTCGCAAAAGCAACTAAGGAAGAAAGTTGGCTGTGGCATCAGCGTCTGTCTCATCAGAACTTCAGGGATATGAACAAGCTCGTATCTAAACACCTTGTCAATGGTCTACCGGAGACGCGACTATCTAAAGACACCCTATGCTCAGCCTGTGAGAAAGGGAAAATGAAGAAGAGTTCGCATCCTCCAAGGATGGAGACAAACTGTCACCATCCCCTTGACATGCTGCATATGGATCTCTGTGGACCGATGAGAGTCGAAAGTCTTGCACGCAAGAAGTACATGCTTGTACTTGTCGATGAGTACTCTCGGTACACATGGCTCGAGTTCCTTAGAGCCAAATCTGACGCTGCTGATCTAATCATCGCCTTCATCAAACGTATCCAAGTCCTCTTGGGTCGTCAGGTGAAGAAGCTGAGAAGCGACAACGGTACAGAGTTTCGAAACGCGAAACTCCAGTCTTTCCTTGAAGAAGTGGGCATCTCTCACAACTTCTCTGCTGTACGTACTCCCCAGCAAAACGGAGTCGTAGAAAGGAAGAATCGTACGTTGGTCGAAGCAGCTAGATCCATGATAGCACATTCAGGTGTACCTCTATCCCTGTGGGCTGAAGCTGTATCAACTGCCTGTTACACTCAGAACCGGACCCTAATCGTTAAGCGGACTGGTAAAACCGCGTACGAAATGGTCAACAAGCGTAAGCCGAATATTAGATTCTTTAGAGTTTTCGGTTGTGTATGCTATCTTCTGAACAACAGAGATGATCTGGGAAAGTTTGACGCTAAGTCGGATGAGTCTATCTTTATTGGATACTCACATAACTCAGCGACTTACCGTGTATACAACAAACGGACCCGATCCATCTTTGAGAGTCGGTACGTTGACTTCTCTGAGACTGAGATGTATTCTAGTGCCAGCCCTAGTTCAGACAGTTCTGTCTTCCCTGAATTGCACACTGTTTCACCACCGAGCACAACTGTTACTACTAACTCGCTTGGATTTGATTTTGTTGACTTAGCAGAATTTGATCTAACGACCCTCGTTGGTCCAATCATTGTTCCTGCTCCTACTGATCATTCCATTCCTTCATCAACAACCATATCCGCAGATGCATTCGTGAATGAGAGCACATCCTGTTCTACCGCTGTAGGAGAAACCTCTTCTGACTCTGTAGAACCGATGTCTGTACTTAACCCAATCACAGAAACAGAATCCTCTTCTAACACCTTGATTGAGGAAACTGTTCTCTCCCCCTCTCAGCTCTCTTCAACACATCCCTCTCCTGAAACTGCAGTCGAAGCGGTCCGAGAACAGACAGTGTCCACTGTTCTTGCACCAATTCCTGAAGTTGTTCCGCCACCTTCTCCATCCAGAACTTATGCTGAAGTGGTTCGTGAACCCCGTCCGGAGACTGTGTTGAATACTGATCCGGATGCTAGTCTTCTCTCCTCCGCCATTCGGGATGAGAATGACTCAAGAAACAACATGGAATACGATCCTATTCCCCATTCCAGAAAATGGACCAGAAGCCATTCCACTACCAACATCATCGGTAGTCCATCTGCTCCAGTGACAACTCGCTCTTCAAAGCATGATGAAAACCTGATCCTCTTCGGCGGATTCCTGAGTAAATTTGAACCAACCAATACCCAGGACGCTCTTACTGATCCTGACTGGGTAAGGGCCATGCAGGATGAGCTTGCCGAATTCGAGAGAAACAGAGTTTGGCGCCTTGTTGAAAGACCAAGAAAAATCAGAATCATTGACTTGAGGTGGATCTTCCGCAACAAGAAAGATGAAAACGATCTTATTATCCGTAATAAGGCTCGTCTGGTCGCCAAGGGATACCGTCAACAGGAAGGCATCGACTACGACGAGACATTCGCTCCGGTTGCTAGAATTGAGGCCATCAGGATTTTTCTCGCGTATGCAGCTCACAAGAACATGAAGGTCTTCCAGATGGACGTCAAGTGCGCGTTCCTGAACGGAGAACTTCAAGAAGTAGTATATGTTGAGCAACCTGAGGGATTTGTTGATCCCAAGTACCCGGAACACGTTTACGTGCTCGACAAAGCACTTTACGGATTAAAGCAAGCACCTCGTGCCTGGTATGAAACTCTTACCATTTACTTGCTTGAGTCCGGATACAAAAAGGGTACTGTCGATCCTACCCTGTTTCTTCGAAGGTCAGGTAATCACTTGACTGTAGTGCAGATATATGTGGATGATATCATCTTTGCGTCTACAAACCCTGAGTCTTGCACCCAGTTTGAGCAGATAATGAAGTCCAGATTTCAAATGAGTATGATGGGCGAACTTACGTTTTTCTTGGGACTACAGGTCCGTCAAACCCCGCAAGGGATTTTTATAAACCAGTCCAAATATACTCTTGACATTTTAAAACGCTTTGACTTTACTGGACCTAAGTCTGCTTCAACTCCAATGTCCACGTCATTCCAACTGGATGCAGATACGTCTGGTAATCCAGTTGACCAAAAAGTTTATCGTGCGATCATTGGTTCTCTGCTTTATCTCACGGCAAGTAGACCCGACATCATGTTTGCCACATGTGTCTGTGCTCGTTTTCAGTGCGACCCTCGAGAGTCACATCTCGGGGCTGTCAAGAGAATCCTTAAGTACCTGAAGGGCACACCTAATTTTGGCCTTTGGTACCCTAAGGATTCTGGTTTTGAACTAACAGCTTTTACAGATTCAGATCATGCAGGCTGTAAGTTAAACAGGAAGAGCACGTCAGGAGCCTGCCAGTTTCTAGGGGACAAGTTAGTGAGTTGGTCCTCGAGAAAACAGAACTGTGTATCCCTTTCAACAGCTGAGGCAGAATATGTCGCTGCAGCGTGTTGCTGTTCACAGGTTCTTTGGATGAAAATTCAGCTGGCGGACTATGGCTACACCATGCATCGGATTCCAATCTACTGTGATTCTAGCAGTGCCATACAGATTGCGGCAAATCCAGTTCAACACTCTCGGACAAAACATATCGATATCCGATATCACTTCATCAAAGATCACGTCGAGAAAGGTAACGTTGAACTGTTTTTCGTTGAAAGTGAACGTCAGATAGCTGATCTGTTCACTAAAGCTTTTGACGAGAAGCGCCATTACTATTTACTTAGTAAACTGGGCATGCTAGATCCCCCGGCAGATTTCTAGGGGGAGCCAGTCACTTAAACTTATGCATGTGTGTAGGGGGAGCTCCTGTGTCGCATATATCTAGGGGGAGCCTTTTATGTTGTTTAAATCTAACTCTGTCGGATCCAATCTGCACTGGATACCATTCCTAATCTTTCTTACAGGTTGTAGAACCGACGTACGGTTTCTGAATACTTCAGTTCAGGACCCGGGATTCAAAATAAGATTTCTGACCGTTCGTGTCAGACTCGGTGATTAATCCGATCTCGGAACTTCCAGAAATGGCAAACCAGAGAGAACACCCTTCTTCCCCCATTGATCCAGAAGCTGATCGAGCTCTGATTGAGCCAACGGACATGGTTCACATACTTCAGAACAACGAGTATGTGATCCTCTCTACTGTCCGGATGCAACACACGATCGTACGAGAGATCCTACGAGCTCATCCTATCCTCTACGCCATGACGGCCACTGCAGATGTACCGGGCATTTATCTGCAGCAGTTTTGGAAGACAGCTGTTCTGGACACCAGGTTCGGAGTCTTCTCGATAATTGGTCGAGTGGATAACACCGAACTGGTAATCACTATGGAGGACATCCGCCGAATCCTTCGCCTCCCTGCCGCTACTGATGGCGGCCACCAGCAGTTCGACGAGCTGGTATCGGGGCCCATTCTGTTGAGCGAACTTCTAGCTCTCGGGGTCACCAAGGATGTGAACGGCGTGTCTCAGATCACCACGAGCGATCTACCACCAATCTGGGCTCAACTATACAACCTGATGAACAGGTGTCTGTCCTCGAAGACGAAAGGGTTGGACAAAGCAACGACGTCCTTCTGGCATATCTTTCATTTCGTAGCCTACGGACGCCACATCGACATCGCCGCCCAGTTATGGCTCGACATCACCAAGGATCTGACGATCAGGGAGCGCACCAGACATCACTCCATTCCGTGGTTGCGGTTCTATGGTCTCATCATCCGTGACCATATGGAACGCAATCCGGACATTCCACGCCGCTCCGGTCATTCTATCATCAAACCGAAGAAGATCAGCTGGATAGCCAAGCGTGACTACACCGAAGGCCAGTACGAGATGCAGATTCCTGATCACGTCCTCAACGGCCTGAACCAGCGAGCACCGAGCGTCATTAGGTATAGGAATCGCTTAGGTCTAGGAGTCGCACCTATGGACCATCCAGAACCGGAAGGTCCTGCCCAGGGTGCGCAACCCGTCCCTTCTAGTCCTCGGGCCTTACGTCCGAGGACCCGGGGTCCCACTGGGGGGGCCTCTGGCTCGGGAAGTGTGATGAGAGTTGACGTGAGGGAAAACCTGGGTAGTATCATCCGCAGATCCATGACCGCTCACGAAGCTTCTACATCTTCCGATCTTCCAAAGACTCGAGAAGAAAGGCTCAGTCGTATTCGCCAACGAATGAACGATGATCCACAGTTGCCGACTCCACGAGTAAAGGAATACGTTCCACAACGTCGTTCCACGACGAGACTTCCAGGGCTCCCGACTGTGCCCGAGTCCCCAGAAGACCAGGAACCCTCTACTCCTAGAGATGCCACTGGACCTACACCTCCTGGATCTCCAAAAGAGGTCACTGCTGCTTCGCCAGAAGAAGAAGAACCAGCCCATACTTCACCGCCCCCTCAGGCCACCACCTCTAGACTCCCGACGGATCCCTCTGGTGATCCTTCCAGCAGCTCGTCTGACACGCCACCACCAGATTCCGATCCAGAGGAAGGCCCGGCAGAGGGAAAGGGTAAGGGCAAAGGCAAAGGAAAGGGAAAAGGAAAAGGTAAAGGCAAGGCCTTAGACGACGATGTCTCCACTTCCTCCCACAACGCAAGCGACTCCGTCCAATTACTTGATTACTCCGGGACGGAAGAGCGAACGTTGAACACCGAGGCCGCCGAACAGGCTGAGAGCGAGTCTTGGATGAAGATCGGTGCGGGTAGTGAAGGTTTCGAGGGAGAGAGCCAGGGTCCAGTACATCAAGAGGCCGAAGAAGAAGAGGCCCAACAGGATGTAGAGTTGGTAGACACCCGACAAGAGGCCGAAGTAGAAGTGGCCCACCCTAGGCAGCCAGAAATCGGAACCCAACCAGCCAAGAGTCTATCCTCCACACAGGCATCCCACACAGATCCTACTCGGCCAATGCCGAGTAGTCAAGTCGTTGGCAGCCAACCAACGCATATGCACACCCAAGCCATCCACTCGACCACCTCCCAACAGGTGGTCGTTTCATCAGATCACGGGGATATACCACCTATTCCACCTTTCACTCATTCGGAGTTGATCGGTGTTGAATCTAGAGATGCTCATCCCCAGCACTCGCTTTCTTTCGCACCACATCGAGTCATAGAGCCCCTAGATTCACATCTGGCAACTTCCACTCGAGGCCCCGCTGCACTTGACGCTACACCAGTCGTCAGCGCGGGCCAAGGGAGCACCTTTGCGGGGCTTTCCCTGTCCACCGGTTTCGCAAATGAACCGGTGTTGACCCTCTCGAGTTTGGAACCCAGGGATTCGGACGGCATCCTTAAAGCTGTCCAAAGCAGGTTGGAAGCCATAGAGAAGGCCGACGCGGCGAAAGACAGACGTCTAGAGGCTATTGAAAAGGCCTTAGCCGTCAAGGAACAGGAAGACCAAGCCCGTCGAGCCGAGATCGAGGCCCTGCGGAAAGCCGACGAGGACCGTCAGAAGGAACTGGACGAAGCCAGACGCCTTATCAAAGGCAAGTTCCAGGAAGGGGAGCGCCCGTCTTTCGGCGATTCGAGCCGCTCTCCTACTCCCGTCCTCCGTCTCCAACCACCACCTATAGCTGAGGAGATTCCCGGCTTTGTCTCTGAAGCCGAGCACCAGATTGTCATCGCTCAGCTCACCACTCAGAACGATGCCCTTCAGAGACAGGTGGATCAGTACAAGCAGCTGGTAGCCACGAGGGATATGCAGCTGGAGATCGCATTGCGGAGGATCCGCGAGCTTGAGGAAACTTGCAGGTCTCAGGCTCAACCCTCCAAGCGCGGGCATGATGATCCGGACGACGCCGCCAATCCTCATGAGGGGGAGGGTCCGTCAAAGAGGGCTCGCCTAGACCTTCCCTCCGGCTCCGGAACCGCCGCCGATGTCACACCAGTTGACACCACTCCACCTGCAGATCAGCCTGCCGATATTGCAGATCCGGCAGATCCTGTGAACGACGATTCCGATGAAGAGATCCCGGCAGAGGCAGCGAACTGGAGATATGAGGCTATCCCCGTGGGTACGACCGTCCAGTTTCCTCACGAGAAGGTGACTCCTGCCATTGACCTGATCGATCCAAACACCGCGCCGTTGGATCCTTCCGACCTTCGTATCTCTGACGAGGGAAGGAAGATCCTGAACCAGCATGCCCAGAGCCTTCGGTTTTGGAAGAGATCAGATGACGTTGTCTCTGGTACGGAGTACGACGCCTTTCTTCCCACGGTACAGACGCCAGAAGCTTTCACAGGTCAACAACCGATCAGACTGGGTTGGAACCACACCGTCATTTTCAGGCCCTTCCTGGAGGAATCCTTCACACGGATTTTCCAACAGGAAAGCCTCTTCTCGTGGTCCAAGAAAGTCTTCTTCGGCCTATCTCATGTCAAGAAGCGTCGCCGCCGTACCGCGTACATCTACCAGAGGAAGCTCAGCTGGAGCGAGCATGGGCAGATCAGACGGAAGCTCAGATTTACCAAGGTAACTGATGTCCGACCTTACAAATTTGGACACCAGTTATTCCTTGAGTTCCATGTCCGGATGTACAACCCAGGCAAGCCCGACGGAGAACTCAGAGACTTCATGTTCACTGAAGCCGACCTGGACAGCATAGATCTCGATGATCTTCTCACTTTGATCAGACACCTTGAGGGCCCGATTCTGAAACCAGGCTACTTCAGAGACGGTCTGGAAGTCCTCAAGAGATATGTACGCCACTCGATCAACCTCGCGCATCTCACAGACTATCAGATGGCGATCGAGAGCAAGCAACAGAAGGTAAATCTTCTCCGTCCCAACCTGGAGGCAAATCTACTGGACCAATACATGCCCTACTTCCCAACGGAACTCCCAGAGCATGGTGTTGTGTACATCACCTTCAGGAAGAACCAGCGGAGATTCATGCGCTTCAGTGAGCTGTCTAGCTTCTGTGACGGCACTCTGCTGTATGTTTACAACGGGATGAAGCGTCGTCTGATGGAGGAGAACATGCCAATGTACAAGGGGACTCAGTGGAAGAGAAAGCTGAAGGAGGCCTGAATCTGATCGAGGTGAAGCTTAAAGAAAGACTGATGCTGAGAAGAGTGGAAACTGCGATGGAGCTCCGTACAAGATCGATCCGCGAATGGGACGAGTACCTGCAGCTCTCGCAGTGGGAACCAGCATTGAAGTATCCGCCGCCTTTCTGACTTCTTCCCAAAGGGGGAGATTGTTAGAACCTGACTGGTCCGTTTGTAAAGAAGTCAGGGGCGTCTTTTGATATTATGTAATAGTTAGCTTTAAAACAATACTTTTGTGCGCCTCTTAGAAGAGTCATAGACTCTAGGGGCTATTTTGTAACTTCGGCTCTATATATAGGGGTCGATAGTTAACGTTATTAAATGTTCTTGCAACTAACAACTTTAGTTATATGCTTTGTCGTTTTGTCGTGTTCTTCATATTTCTTGCATATCTGATTGCTTGATCCATTACATTGCATTCTTGTCGAATATCGGACTCACAAAAGGGAAGGAGAAAATAGTTGACCAGGAACCTGCAACTTCACAACCAAGTGTCAAAGGTGGTAAACCCACTCATAAGAATGACAGTGATCCTGGTACTTCTAAACAGCCTCAAACAAGTGCCAAACCAAGAGGAAACAAAAGGAATTGGAACAACCAATGGGCTCAAACACATGGTGTTGATCTGAATAAGATTAACAAACCAAAACCTTGCTTTATATGCTGTAATCTCAACCATCTGGCTAAGGACTGCTACTATAACCCTTTTAATCAAAGAATGACTTTTCAAAATCAAAGGGTTAATTTTCAAAATCAAAAGCAGTTCCAAACTAGAAGGATAGAGTATAACAGCAGATGGTATGTTCCAAAACCTATTGCTAAAAGACAACTGGTTCAGAAAAGGAAAAATCAACCTAAAAAGAAAGTCAGTGTTCAAAAGAAAAAGGTTGAAAAGAAGACTGTGAAGATAGTTACTAAATGGGTACCAAAAGCCTCACTAAGCAATACTACTGCTTCCACAAGCAGTGGTAATGAAAGTGTTGCTTCTGAAAGCAGTGGTAACAATAAAAAAGATATAGAGGTTAACACTGCTGCTAGCAATAGCAGCAGTGGTATCTCAAACACTGTTGCCACTACAAGTTCTTCACTGAGACAACCCATTGTAACTAAGTACTCAAGTCATGAGATTCCTAACAAGGATTATCTTTTAAAACTTAACAGATTGACAGAGGTCAATTATGTTAATGAAAAGGGAGAACCCAAGACCATATTGGCTTGGGTTCCCTCAAGACACTAACTTATTTCTTTTATGTGCAGGGCAACCCATACAGGAATGAGAACTTATGGCATGTGGACAGTGGTTGCTCTAGGCACATGACAGGCAATAGATCCTTTCTTGAAAACTTTACTACATTCAATGGAGGATATGTTGCCTTTGGAGACAATCCAAGAGGAGGTAAGGTTTCAGGGAAAGGTAAGGTTACAGGAGGTAAGTTAACCTTAGAAGATGTATACTATGTGGATCAACTCAGATACAACCTGATGAGTGTGTCTCAGGTGTGTGATAAAAAGCTTTTCACTCTGTTCAGTGAAACAGAGTGCATGATTCTTTCTCCAAAGTTTGTAGTTGATGAGAGCTTTGTTTTATTAAGAACACCTAGAAAAGATAATGTCTATTGTCTGGACTTAAATGTTATGCCATCAGAAGTTGTGAACTGTCTGTTTTCAAAAGCTTCAATGACTGAATCCTCTCTCTGGCATAGAAGGATGGGTCATATGAACATTAAGACCATGAACTTACTTGTCAGAAATCAATTGGTCAGAGGTCTTCCCTCAAAAGAGTTCACACTTGATGATAATTGTGTAGCCTGCCTCAAAGGTAAGCAACACAAGGCTTCTCACAAATCAAAGACAATAAACACTATCTCTGCTCCTCTTCAATTATTACACATGGATTTATTTGGACCTACCAATGTAATGAGTATAGGCAAGAAATCATACTGTCTTGTGATAATAGATGATTATTCTAGGTTTACTTGGGTTTTCTTTCTAAGAACAAAGGATGAGACAAGTGGACTGATCAAACCCTTTGTAAAGAGAGTTGAGAATCAGGTGAACCTTAGAGTGAAAGTCATTAGATCAGACAATGGGACTGAGTTCAAAAATGCTGATTTGAACTCCTTTTGTGAGGAAAAAGGTATTGAAAGACAATTCAGTGCTCCTAGAACTCCTCAACAGAATGGAGTTGCTGAGAGGAGAAATAGGACACTGATTGAGGCTGCAAGAACCATGTTAGCAGATTCTAAATTACCTATCACTTTTTGGGCAGAAGCAGTTAACACTGCCTGCTATGTGCAAAACAGGGTTCATGCAGTCAAGTCCAAGGGAAAAACACCTTATGAACTTTTCAAAAACAAAAAGCCTTTCATAGGTTTCTTTGTACCTTTTGGGTGTCCTTGTTCTATCTTAAATACTAAAACTCACCTAGGGAAATTTGACAGCAAATCTGATGATGGTTTCTTTGTGGGATACTCAATACAGAGCAAAGCAGTTAGAGTATTTAATACTGTTTCTAGAACAATTGAGGAAAGTAACAATGTCAAATTCAATAAACATACTCCCAATGTGCATGGGACTGGTCCAGACTGGCTATTTGACATTGATTCGCTCACTAACTCTTTGAACATGAGCAATGCAGTTGATACAGGTCCTATTATCAAAGAGAAGGAGACAGATACACCTTTTGTTCTGTTTCCTCCATCCACCATCAGTTCAGAAGAGAAAGAATCAGAGACTGAAGTACAAGAGGATGCTTCAGAACACCAAGAAGGAGATAAAGAGACTGAAGAGACTCCACAGCTTGAAAGCAATGTGGAAAATGAGACTGGGGATACAAGTGAAATCACTCAACCAGATCCCTCAGAATCTGGTCCTGATGATTCAAATTTAGGGGAAATCCTATCTGAAGAACCCCTACACCTGACAAGAACTCAAAAGAATCACCCTGCTTCTCAAGTGATTGGAGATGTGGCCTCTCCTATGATTACAAGGAAGCAGAGCAGAGAAGCTGGATATGTGAATACTCATTCTGGGATGTTGTCATGCTTTCTTTCCCAGAATGAACCAAAGAAGGTGTTAGATGCCATGAAGGATCCAAGCTGGATAGAAGCTATGCAAGAGGAATTACTGCAGTTTGTCCTACAACATGTTTGGGATTTGGTGGATCTCCCAAAAGGACACAGAGTAATTGGCACTAAATGGATATTCAGAAACAAGACAGATGAGAGAGGAATTGTGATCAAGAATAAGGCCAGACTAGTGGCACAGGGGTACACTCAGGAAGAAGGAATAGACTATGATGATGTATTTGCACCTGTAGCTAGAATTGAAGCCATCAGGCTATTCTTGGCTTTTGCATCTTACAAAGGATTCAAAGTCTATCAGATGGATGTGAAAAGTGCCTTTCTATATGGTACTATTGATGAGGAAGTCTATGTCTGTCAACCACCAGGGTTTGAAGACCCTAAATATCCTGACAGGGTTTGTAAGTTGAGGAAGGCACTGTATGGCCTTCATCAAGCACCTAGGGCTTGGTATGACACCTTGTCCTCCTATTTGTTGGAAAACAAATTTGAGAGGGGTGTCATTGATAAGACTCTATTCATCAAAAGAACAAAGACTGATATGCTGTTGGTGCAGATCTATGTAGATGATATCATCTTTGGTTCTACAAAGGAAGACATGTGCAAGGAATTTGAAGAACTAATGCACAAGAAGTTTAAAATGAGCTCAATGGGAGAACTAACTTTCTTTCTTGGTTTGCAGGTCAAGCAGAAGAGAGATGGCATATTTATCAATCAATCTAAATATGTAGACACAATGCTTCAAAAGTTTGGAATGAATGATGCAAAACCAGCAAGCACACCAATGGAAACTCACAAACACCTCACTGCTGATGTTGAGGGGGAGGAAGTTGATGTTCATCATTACAGATCCATGATTGGATCATTAATGTACCTTACAGCTTCTAGACCTGATATTATGTTTGCTGTTTGTGTGTGTGCTAGGTTTCAGGTTAGGCCAAAGGAGTCACATTTACATGCAGTCAAGAGGATCTTCAAATATCTCAAGGGTCATCCTAAATTGGGACTTTGGTATCCAAATGACAATTCTTTTGACTTGGTGGCCTACACAGATAGTGATTATGGAGGAGCAAACCTGGATAGAAAATCAACATCAGGAGGATGTCAGTTCTTAGGAGGAAGATTGGTTTCCTGGCAATGCAAGAAACAGACCACTGTTTCACAATCCACAACTGAGGCTGAATACATAGCTGCTTCTCAATGTTGCTCACAAGTTTTATGGATTCAGAATCAGATGCAGGACTATGGTATTTCTTTCTTGCAGACACCTATATATATTGACAACAACAGTGCTATTAGCATTGTGAATAATCCTGTCAAACATTCCAAGACCAAGCATATAGAGATTAAGTACCATCTTATCAGAGATTGTAATGAAAAGAAGCTAATTCAAGTTCAAAAAGTCCACACTGATGATCAATATGCAGACCTTTTCACAAAAGCCTTTGATGTAGGCAGATTCCTATTCTTGGTCACAAGTGTTGGAATGATGAACTCTGAATAACCCTTCTTCTTGTTACAATTATTCCTGTACTATCTCTGTATATCTTTCCTTTCTTTTACTCTTTTGTAAATGTTGATAAGTTTATTAATGTGGCAAATGGAGTTTCAGAAAGCTCACACGCAGTAAGATGGAGGTCTCATTATCAATTCCAGTGCAGCAGTCCCTGGAGTGTTTTGCTTATTTTTACCAAGTCATTAACACTGCTCGCACATTCGCCCATTAACACTGCTCGCACATTCGCCCATTAACACTGCTCGCACATTCACACATTAACACTGCTAGCACAATCGCACAATACCACTGCTAGCACAATCACACACTACCACTGCTCTCACATTTGCATTTTACCACTGCTTATGCATTTGTGAGTTACCACTGCTCACAAACACGCTCGTTAACACTGCCAGTTAACTTGAGCAATGACTACGATTTCACCACTGCTTTTAACTAAGCTGATGTAATTACCACTGCTTCTAACTAGTCAATGTGTTTACCACTGCTCTCATTCCATTGCGTGACATTACCACTGCGGGTATCTTTTACCACTGCTTTTAAGATAGTTTGATGAATACTACTGCTAGTGTTCATTACCACTGCTTATTTGACCTAGCACACTTTGTGTTCGTTAACACTGCTAATGGTAGTTACCCTGCTCTAAAGTGTAGTATATAAGCCCTAACTTGACCGCTTTTTTTTTAACGGCTATTCTACACTTTTGCTCTCAAAAACGTTTGCGATTCTTCGTTGATTCTCTCTCAATGTTCTTGCATTCGTGATTTCCGAACTGATTTCATCATCTGTTTAGGTTTTCTTTATCGATTGCTAATGGATTCATTGCGATTTGTCAAAGATCATAACAAGATTGGATATCTTTCCAAAGGTGGGGATTCTGAAGGTTTTGAGGATATTGTAGATTTCTTGGCATCTTCCTACATTGCGTATGCTGCGACCATCAATCCTACAGTCTACATTCAACATATGCAAGACTTCTGGTCGAATGCAGTTGTACAGGAAGCAGATGGGGTAAAAAGCATTCAAACCACTATCTGTGGTCTATCACTCACTCTTACACCTGCCAAGATCAGACATCATCTGCAACTCAATGATGAAGGAGGTATCTCTATGCTCTCTACTCGAACCATCATGGAAAATCTTTTGAAAATGGGGTATACAGGCTCCAAAACCTCTTTGAAATACCTTAAGGGTAAGTTGTGCCCTCAATGGAGATTTTTTGTGCATACCCTATTGCACTGCTTTTCAAAGAAAACCACTGGTTTTGGTGAGTTTAGCAGCACTATGGCATCTGCCTTGGTCTGTCTAGCCACAAAACAGGTGTTTAACTTTTCACAAATGATTTTTGATGATCTTGTGTACAATCTTGAGAACATTCCAAATTCTAAAGTTAAAACATTTTACATGTTCCCAAGATTTGTCCAAGAAGTGATAACCAAAGAATTGACGGCTGTACCAACTCCTGGAAACATCTATAAGACCTCTGCTCTTGGTCATAAGTTGTTTTCCAATATGAAGAGACCTGCAGAAGGCTCAAATGACCAATTCACTCCATTGTTCTCTACAATGATGAGAGTGAACCACCCACAAGGTGAGGCATCAGGCTTGCAGCCTACACTACCAAGCATTCCCTCTGATGACCTACCCACACCTATCACAGATACAATCCCTCAGTCCCTTGACAAAACCCCCACCCCCACACTTCAAAAATATCAAAGAAAGAACAGAGGAGCTCCTTCCTCCTCTGGTGCTAAACCCCAAGAGCCTATAAGCCAACAGTTGGAGCACTCTCCTTCTGATTCTACCCAAAGGGAAACCCATGGAGTGCAGCCCCACTCATGTGTAAAGAAGGTGCCCTCTAAGGAGAAGGATGGGCATGTGGTTGGTGAGGCTCAAACTACTGATGTTGCACAAAGTGTGCATCAGGCCAGTTTGAACATAAGTAAGACCCCCACCACGGCAACTCCTAGTGAGAAATCACAAGGAGGACCCAGGTGCCAAGAAACCAAGGGGGCTTCTAGTGCTTCAGCAAGGCTGAAGACTAAAGTCAAAAAGCTCAAAGATCCAGTAATGGAGGTTAACACTTCTAAACCTGGTGAGGGCAGATTTTCACAAAAGGAATTGATGGAAAACTTTCGTACCATTGCCAAGGACTTGAAGGCTTTTGAGAAGAACTTCTTTGTCCATGATGAGAAACATGGCTCTCATGCAGCCAGACTTGATACATTGGAGGAGTTGGCAACTGCACAGCATGATATGCTCAAGCTGCATGAAGCACAGTTGGTGAAGCAGGCCAAGGTTATTCAAGCTCAGGGTGCTTCCATTGCATCCATGAAGGGTACTATTCGAGCTCTGAGGAAGCGCTACAATACCTTAGTTGCATTCACAAAGGGGGAGAGAAGATCTGGATTGAAGGGGGAGACAGTGCTAAATGAAAAAGTTGTGAATGAAACAGGTGTTGAGATGGAGACTGAAGCTAAGGGGGAGGATCAAAAAGAGACTGGTACAAAGGCTGAGACTACTTTGGAAGTGAATGAAGAAACTCAGGTTGCAGATGAACCTGTAGTTACTATTGCTGAACCAGAGATCAATGAATATGATCTAACCATTGCTGCATTGCTAGTGAAGATGCCTGAAGTAGTCAAACCTACCAAGGGTGTAGTTTTCAAAGAACCAGAGGTTGTCAAAAAGACTGATCTTCTTGTTGATCCAAAAAGCAAAGGGAAAGAGAAGGTGATTGAAGGAGCTAAGAGGAAGATTATGGAATATGAAGCTTCAGAGGCTCTTGCTAGAAAATTAAGCCTGGAGGAGCAAGAAAGAGTAAACAAGGAGGTGGAAGAAAGAAAGAGGAAAGCTGATAAGAAGAAGCCTGTGAAAAAGACTCAGAAGAAGTCAATTTCAAAAGAAGAGACTGAAAAGAGGAGGATCATGGTGAGGTATTTATCTAGTGCTCTTGGAAAGCCATTCCAATTCTTTTCCAGGTGGACTCTGGAAGAAATAGAGAACAAGTATAATGTCACCAGAGAAGCCATGCATTTGGAAGCCTTGGAAGAACAACAAGTTGAAACTGAAGATGTGGCATTGGTTCAAAGGAAGAGGAAGAGAGATCAGCTTAAAGAACAGGTTACTACTAAAGGTAATCCTGATCTTGGTGTGCAAAAGACTAAGGAAATTGTGGATGTTTCTGAGCAGCAAAGTGTTCAAGTTATTAAGAAGAAGGAAGAACCTGTAAAGAAAGATGAGGTTGCTGAGAAAACTATTGAGAAGGAGGTTGAAGTGCCTAAGCAGACAGAGGCACAATCATCAAAAGTAGTAAGAAAGAAGTCTGTAGCTAAAAAGCCAAAGATGAGCAAAGAGATGGAAAAACCTTCAAATATCTCTATGTGGATATACTTTGATAATAATCAGATAGATTATTTCAAGATATTCAGGAGTGATGGAACTAATGAAGTGTTTGCAAGTGAGATTGGGATCTTCAGAAAGTTGTCCAAAGGTGATCTGAAGAAGATGTATGAGATAGATTGCACTAAAGAGATTGAAGATTTTGAGGAAGCAAGGATGCTTGTAGAAGACTTGAAGATTATGTTTGCTTTCTCACAGACAAAAGCAGAGCTCAAGAAGAAAGGAAAAAGAGATCAGAATGACAGCATTGGTGAAGGAAAGGTTATTTCCTGGAACACCTATGAAAATAGGGTGTTTTCAGTGACTTTTGAGAAAGGAAGAATGAGTTTCTTTCTAATGGATAAAAGATATGATTTTGAACCAATCATTATGGGAAGTATGCTGGAAGTGAAGAAGAAATCAGAGAATCTGTCTGAGTTTGATAAAGAGTTGATTGGAAGGTTGAGAGAACAGTTGCTAGAGTTGAATGCTCATTATTTTGATGAAGAAGTGATAGAGCTAAAGCAGCAGAAAGTTATTGGTTGGGGAGTTGATCAAGATCTGAGATATGTTATACAGTTTGATGATGGACCAGAACTGTGTGATGCTGAATGGGAAAATGTCTTGGATGAGTGCACAAGGGAGAATTTAAAAGAGATGTATGAACACAGATGCACTGTGATCAAAGTAGCTGTGAATGACAGAGATAATCCTGACCAAGCCAAGAAGAGGAAGTTTGCACTAGAATGTTTGTTTTGGTTATTTGAACCATTCAGACTTCTAGGTGTAAAGAACTCAACCTGTGAAGATGTGAAGGTATGGAGATGGTTTGAAAAGTGCAGAGTTTACAGTCTGAGCATCAATGATGAAGAAATGGAGTATTATTTTGAAGATTGTGAAACTGATGCTCTAGATATTCAAAGGTTGCAAGGTATGATGAAGGTAAGTCTGAGTACAAAAGGTGAACCTACAAGAGCTGCAAGATTGCTGGTGAAGAAGATGCATACTTATCTGAAGATCAGACTCACAAACTTAGCTCCTCATGCTGAGAAGTTAAGTTTAGGGGGAGATTGTTGAGTCTGATACTTTACCACTGCTACTTTTGAAAGTTACCACTGCTGGCTCTGGTGTGTTACTACTGCTATTGAAGATTGGAGGTTACCACTGCCAGTATGTGAGGAATCAAGATTAACACTGCTGTACCAGATTACCACTGCCCTTTGAAGATTACCATTGCTAGTTCTGAAGTTAACACTGCTGGTGTGAAGTTAACTCTGCTTATGTTTTACTACTGCTATCAAGATGAAGATAAGGAAAGGATTGTGATGACCTGAAGATATAAACAAGATACGATATGCTTGGAGATATTTTAGAGATTATCTTGTAAATCTAGTTTTCTTATTGTAATCTGTTAAGACGTATATATAGCTGATAGGTTTTATTTTGATAGATACGAGTTTTTGATAGCTTTTATGTTAGAATTAAGAGCCTCAAGATTGTTCTTGAAATCCCTGCAATAGAGAAGTATTGCACGTCTGTTTGAGCCTGTTCAAATAGATTGGGGCTTGTAGTTGTAATCATTAAGCTATTGAGATCAATATACACAGTTTATTCAAATTCATTGTTCTGTTTTATAATCAAAGTGTTATTCCGCAAACTTCTTTGATTAAGTATTCTGATCTTGATATTGATATATAGATCCTGTCATAGTCACTTGCTTTTGTGAACTTGTGAACTTCGCCAAAAAGACGATTATATGATGAAATTGGTTCATAAAATTGTTTAACATGATGAAATTATATTATTCATTTTTTATTGAAATTGTTTCATATTTCGGTGTGTTTTTTGTTTGTAAAATCAAAAGGTTTCATACACTTTTCCATTTTTATGAAACTATTTCATATATTTTGATGAAACCTTTTAATTTTTACGTAAAAAACACCGAAATATAAAACAATTTTATCAAAAATGTATCATATAATATAATTTTTGGATTCACCACTGTTTATCATAATTTTATGAGTCTTCCAAAAGACAATACAACATAATGCAAAACAAAATATGTTCCCGTATCTAAACTTATTCACTAGTAGAGTTCAAAAACCCAAGCACATAGGATCTTCTCATATTAGTTGGCAATGCAAATAGAACCTTCACCTTGGCATGATCATTGAAGCAAATCTCAAGAGCTTTACCAACATTAATTTGAGATATGCCAATGCTAAGAAGTTCATCAATGATTTCTTGCATCTTCTCATCACCCAAAAAATCGTATTTATTTACACGACTCACAACATTGGTTGCAATAGCAATTTGTGATGCCATTTGCTCCAAAATAGACATAAACTTGAAAGCAAAATCATCTAACCTTGCATCAATGATTTGTTGAAGTATTAAACGACTTTCCTTCCTTGGTGAGAGTTTTTGGTGCTTCTTTGATGTAACTAGAAAGAGAACCTTGTGATGCCATTTGATCTACAAAAATATATGTGAATCAATTGCAATAGTGAAAACAAAACCCAATAACAAAACATACCATATATCTAGCAAATATATTAGGGCTGTTAATTTCCGACACGACATGCCAACCCGACACGACACGACACGAAAATAAAAAGGTTTGGGTTGAGGTTTTTGACACGTCAACCCCCCAACCCGTCAACCCGCTAACCCACCAAATTTCGAGGGTTGACCCGACGGGTTAGTGGGTTGACCCGCGAACCCGTTTATATTTAAGTTAATTATTATATATATATTTTTTATTATATAATAAAAAGTAGAAAAACTAAAAAAATCAAATCCACTAATCCTAATAACCTTAGTTCCAACTTCCAGCCGCTTCACGCCTTCACCACATTCCAGACTACTTTCACTTGACGCTTCACCATTCCATAATTCTAACAAACTCTTAAGTTTATTTGTATTTTGAACTTTAAACTTGCTTTTTTGAACTTGGAACTTGGTTGTATTTGGTTGTTTTTGAACTTGGTTGTATTTGGATGGTTTTGAACTTGGTTATATTTGGTTGCTTTTGAACTTAATTGTATTTGGACTTTGTTTTTATTTAAATTGTATGAAGTATGAACTTTGACCTGTCAACCTGTTTATGACCCATCAAGCCGTTTATGACCCGTCAACCCGTTTATGACCCGCCAACCCGCCACTGACCCGCCAACCCGCCAACCCATGACACGACCCTTCATGGGTAAGGGTTGAAGAACTCGACACGATTAGCTAAATGAGTGGGGTCAGGGTTGAGGATTCTGACCCTCCAACCCGCGAACCCGTGACCCGCCAACCCACTAACCCGCGAATTGCCACCCCTAAAATATATTTAGATGGGTGTTTGAATAACATTAAAACACAGTAATAACAAGGTTTATCGGACAAATGTCCTAAGACTGCGAAAATCAATGTTCAAAACCAATGTTCTAACAGTGGAAATTTTCAAAATCGAAAATAACCCTAATTTATGTTGTTTAGTTAAACAAACAATCCTGATTGAGAAGAACCCTAATCGAGATGAACCTTAATTGAGAATAGAAAAAAGATTTGAAGAGAAAAAAACGAGAAGAAATCAGAAGAACTCGTTCGATTTGATGAAAATCCAAGAAGATGAAAAATCAAGAAAACTGAAAATTTTTCGATTTGATCACAACATCGAGGAAGAAAAGGCTTGAAGTCGATTTGAATCTGTAGAAAAATGATAGAACTCACCTTTGATTTCAATCTTGAGAAGAGTGACACCTTCAATTTGAAGAAAATGATTTTGATGGAGAGGGCGCACAGAGAGAAGTAGATGGTCGATTGCAGATAGAGCGGGAATGAATTTTCAAACCAAACCATACTTTTCAAGTCATTCCCATTCCTTACCCTTCAATACCCCCAACCAAGCACACCCTGAATACTTTTTGATTTAATTTGTCGTTTGTTTGAAAACTCTATCACCGAGCAAATGTTTTTCATTTTTTTGATCAATTGATTTTGAATGTTATACTTTCGATACGCGACTTAGAAACTTATGAACTATAAAATTGGAATCATATCGAGTGATAAATAAAAAAATTGATACGAAACAAGATTATTCATTAAAGTATTTAATAGCTTAAGATATTTTGGATCACATGTACATTATAAACTAATCAGAACGACATAAATATTTAATAGGTGGGGACAAATAGGGTACAAATGGTTTCTCTAGAAACATACTGAAAGGAAGTCTTGCAATCAATTTCTTAACGGACAATTACATAAGCAAGTTGTGCTTTTGACCATTATGAATAGGTCCCTCGAATACATAACGTTACAAAGTATTCTCGATACATGTATCTTTCTTTAGGTATCAATGCTCTTTTCAATGAGAGAAAACACGTGATCACAAATAAATCAATGAATTTAGAAATAAAGTTGTTACAAACTAGATATATGTAACTTTGTGGGGACAATTCATGGTCACACTTGATATCATAGACGGTTTCCTTTCTGTTCATATTGTCATGTATTTTTATTTTTAATTTTCAAAGTATTTTTGCTTTCCACAAATATAATATATTTTATTTATTTTTTGTTATCAAAATGTTAACTAATTGCTTCAATTTCCCAAAAAAAGGACCTTTATATGTTTTTGAATTTAATATCAAGTATCTAATTATGTTACATAGCAAAATAGGGGGTTGCTATCCCCACCCCTCACTCACATAATTCATTGGGTCTCACATCTGGGTCCCACACGATATACTCACACCAACAACTCCCACCCCCTCGTAAGGGGGTGGGGAAATTCACCGCAAAATATTATCAATATTATTTGAAAAAACATTTTATAACAAGATGCGAGTGGAAGGAAAATTCTATTCTTTATGATTTGATTAAAAGTTCAATAATAGTAGAAAACATACATTTTGGTGAGATGCCATTAAACCAAGCCACATGACAACCATCAATTGCTTGGGTTAGAATTTGATTCTTTATGAGTTTATATTTGGTTTAAATAATTAATAATACAAATGTGGATACAAAATAGATATGGTCATATTCATATCAAAGAGTACAATTGAAATTCAACCAGTTTGGGTCCAAAATTCTAAGAAATGGTTTAACATTATTAGACAAACACTTATATGTTTTAACACGTGAATAAGTGTACGTTTTCATATTTAAGGTTTCAGACTTATTGAAAATCATAACTTTTTGTTATAGTCTTATAGATCACACTGATTTTCTATCAAATGATTTTCTTTGATTTTCTCCAATGTACTATGGTGTCTACGTATTAAGTTAAATTATACATTTCGTGTAAAACGAATCTGTAAGTATGAATCGAATAATATAATTTCTTTGTACAAATAGAGGTGGCCCAATTGATTGTTTTTTTTTTCCATTTTTTTTTGCCCCACATGTAATTGACTAGACTTTGCAATTAAATATTTTAGAACTATTTATTTATTTATTTATTGACTTGGTATAGTATTTGATATTTGACTTATTATAACTTCTCTAATAAATTTTTGAAATTTCTCTGAAATAAAAAACAAAATTTTCTAAAACCAAAGTTACATTAACTTTATTAATTTTAAATATTATAACAATAATAATAATACTAAAATTATTCAATATACATGTAAGAAAATGTAATTCCCTTCTTTTATTAATGAATTAAATAAAAGGTCTTTGTTTCAGAAAAATTTATAAGTATAAAGAATCTAATTTTTCTATTTCTTACCTTATATATTTTAAAGTAATCTTTAAAAAATATGTTGAAGTGAAAAATCGATTAAAAAATACTTGGAATCAATTTATTTGTTTTATACTGAATTTTTTAAGTTAATTATTTTAAAATTGAAAAAGAAAACTTAATAAAAAAAGGAGAAAATAATTATTATAGTCATATCAGAAAATAGCTTTAACCTCCTACCCACTCGCTCCCTAAAATTCACATAATACCCACCCGTCCGCTATCCACCTACCGCTAATAGCGGCTCCAAACATATGTGTATATGAGCCGCTATTCACATACAAACATATATATATGAGCCGCTATTGGATTTGCAGCTATTCACACTATACAATGAAGATAGAATGAGCCGCTATTCACACTATACAATGAGCCGTTATTGGATATATATATATATATATATTAAATGAGCCGCTATGTAAACTCTCTATTTTATATTGCATATATATATATAAATATATATGTATAGCTATGCATATGTGTGGATGTGAGCCGCTATCCATATGTTGGTGAGCCGCTATTCATCCAACCGCTATTAGTGGTAGGTGGATAACGGACGGGTGAGTATTATGTGAATTTTAGGGAGAGAATAGGTAGGAGGTTAAAGCTATTTTCTGTTATGGCTATAATAATTATTTTCTCTAAAAAAAATATATTGACAAGAATAAATAAAGATTGGGCTTTTAATGGAACCCAGTGGCTAACCTAGCTTATAGCTTAACCCATATTAGCATTAGGTACTCCGTATTAGGACATGTGCTCTCTGTCGAAATTCTTCTCTATTTAGGTATTCACCCATTAAGTAAATAGGGAGGCTTGACTTTCTTCCATCAAAAATTTAAATTAAATAAAAATTGTATTTCAAGTAAACATGCTCTTTGATTTTTCTTTTAACGATATACATACATAAAATCTATTCCTAATTTTATACCAATATCTATAAACGGGACTTGAACCCACAACCATAGAAAAAGAGAATACTAATTAAATCTACACTAAATATTGTTGGGCTACAGGTCGTTTGGCAAATATGCTCTTTGTTATTTATGAAATATATTTTTGGGTTTATAGTTTAAAAAATATCTAATCAAGAATGCGTAGGTTGCAATTTTCCTTTTATCGTTTATATTTTTCTTAGTGTCTTCTAAAATGATTCTGTAGAATACATAACTTTAAACAATAAACTGTTAAATATAAAAAAAATGTTTTTTTAATCTATATCATTTAAAATAAGAATAAAATAAAATACGTGGTTTGTCGATACTACAACGACTTTTTCTTTGTCTATACTCCGTACTTTGTCGTTGAACGGCCTCTTTTTTCGAGTTTGTTATTCAATCGAACTGTCCTTGGTGATATGTTAATAATTTCCAATGTCGATCATTTCTCATGATGAAGTTTGGTTTCTAGTAGTGCTTTAGTAGTTTTTACTCTTTGTAAAATAGTACAAATATATATATATATATATATATTCTGGTAAAAACATCGATTACGATCCATTTTTTTAGTTACTGAATTTAAAGATCATGTAACACCCGTTAATTTGTTACTATCATTAATATGTAAGTTCATGAGCTACCATGTTGTTCTTGTTGTTGTTTTTAAAAATATTTGACTTTGCGATGTGAGTTTTACCTCCTTAGGTTTCAAATTCATAATGGGTGTCAAATCTAATCGCTATAAGAAGTTTTGGAAGTCCATGCAACGTCCCAAGTGCCAAAGCCGCATGAAAATTCGCCCATGGCACTAGCAAGTGGAGGGAACGTGTTAGGCATGACTTGGACGACTTTGTTAGGCACTTATGATACGACTTAGGTCACGGCTCAAGTCATGCCAATTGCCTAGATTGTCTTAAAACCCGATGTAGGCTCATTTCCCCCTCCCAAGTCCATTCCTCTCAATTTTGGTTGATTGTGGGTAGCTTCAAGGTCAATCCTAAGGGTTTTTTAGCAGAAGAAAGAGCTAGGAGTTGGTAATTGGTTGAGGGCTTCAAATTCTCAACCAAGAGTTAGGGTTCGATTTTTCTTCAGCCATTCTCCTTTTCTCCTCTTTCAACGTTATTTGTAATCTAGGTTATTTGAAGTAGAAGAGGTCTCTTAGGAGGTATTGGAGCCAAATTCGAAAAGTTTGCTAGGCAGTTTCACGTCTGTACCAAAGAAAGCTAAAGATTTGGTTTGGAACCTAGTTTTAGTCTAAATCTCGCAATGTAAGTTCTAGTTGTTTTAAAAAACTATATACATGTCAAAATGTCTTTATTTTGAGTATTAGATGCAGCTTTATGGTTTTAGTACAAATATAGAGTTTTGTGATTACATCTACATTTGGATACAAGTAGGTCTCATGATCTTGAAAGCATGTGTGTATGATTGATTTTTGAGGTATTTGAAGACATAAATCATAAATGGTTGTTCCTAACGAGATTTATGGAATCAAATGAGATTTTCTAGAGTATTATGTTAATTCGGGTGATATTATTTAAATTCTTGAAAATATGTATCTTTGTGTTTATGGTAGAGTTTGCCAAATGATTGGTTAATCGGTAAACAGCTCGCCCCGATTTGATCAGTTAACCAGTAAATGACTCGGCCTTTAACCATTTTTAACCGGCCCATTGAGTAACCGGTTAAGTTTTTTAAGGTTTTTTACGTTTATAACTGACCCAGAACCGGTTAACTAACAGTAACCGATACTTTTTAAAAATCTAGCCATTATATACCCGTTAAAACTAGCCGTTTTTTACTCTTTTTTTCAAATATAGTCATTTTTTTTGCATTTTAACCCCCCAAATCCCCAAACACACTATAAATAAGTTGTGTGGTGTATGATGTTAGAAACCAAGTTACAAAACACAAAAACACAAAGATTTTTCGCTATAATTTATGATTTCGACTTGTATTCGTTTAACGCAATTGATGTAATTAATTTGAAAGTATAATAAAATCTAATTTTATAGTCTACTTGAGTGACCCAATTTTCTTTTAAAGTTGATATAATAAATCATAAATTTTACTAATAAAAAAAAACCGTTTAACCAATTTGTAACTGGTACTTAACCGATCAAAATTAACCGGTTATACATAACCTAAAATGATTATTATGCTAAATCATTTTAACCGTAATTGGCCTGTAATTAACCGGATTACGTTTTAACTGGTCAAGAAATTTGTTGTTTTAACCGGGCAGGTTTGTAACCGGTTATAACCGGTTTGGCCCGATTTTTGGCCACCTCTAATTCATGGTGAGAATTTTATTGAATTAATCAAACAAGCTGAAGGATTTGTTGACTTTGCTATAGGCCAAATGTTATAACCGGGTTGTGTGCAACCTTCGATAACAAAGATTTTCAAAACTTTTGGGGAATAAATTGTATAATTGTTGAGTATTGGTATTCTTTCTTCTTATTTTTTGTAAAAATAAAGTGATTTATTAATGAGCTTTTGGGGAATAAATTGTACCATTGTTGATTATTTTTTGGGCCTTACTTGACCATTGGCATCCCTTGAAAAATAGATGTTTAAGCAGCCATGAAGCTCCCATCATCATCTTGTTGCATTGATGTTTTAAGGAACCCCAAATGAGGCTTGTGCCAATGTATACATGAACCCAAAGTCTCATGAGAGAATCTATTGAAGTTTGCAACATTTTTCTTTCAACCAAGCTCCTTGCACCTCTAGGGTATGGAAAACAATTTAGGCATCTGTTTTAACTTTATTGTTCTAAAACAAGTCATTCATTCTTTTCCACAACCCCCTATAGGATTATAAGGAATTTGGCACTTGTATACTAGGGGGAAAAGTTTAAAAAGGAGAAAATAATTATGGGAAATCACTTACCTCATTTGCCTTTCTGTTAAGTAGCTCCCACAGGTTAGCATCCGTCCACACCTACTTAGTAAATGGATAATCGGCAAACCGATGCCACGTATTCTCCGAGTTTTGTTCGCACAAAGTATAACTACAAGGCATTGTCACTGCGTGCACCTGTAGATTAACTCTAATTGCAATAAGTTTCGAGCCACTCTCCAAGAAAAATTCTAACCTTATAGGGGATGTTTACCTGCCAAACTTTCGACAGATGCCATCAACAAAGTAGTAGGTGTTCGGTTCGAATGCTTCCATAGTTAGGAGATACCTATCTTTTACTTTATAATCTCTATTAGGAGTCCATGTCAAATAATTTTATCACTGGCGTTCAAAATTCAAGGTGACAAGTCATGGACCTCCTTCACATCTAGGTGTTGGCCACAAACAGATCACTTACTTGCAAGCGTCAAAGATCCTCATTGATTGGAATTTCAGTTTTTATATTACGTTTGTCTAAGAACAAAAAGTTCTCCCATACACGAATAAGGTTCCCCATGCCAATCTTCTGTCTATAGCCTCTATTTAAGACAAGTTTGGAATTCCATATACTTCGCTAGCTAAAGCTTGAAGTAGTTACATGTTTTTGATTGGATTTCAATAGGAGTAAAGAAGGGATCCATCCATACAAAGAGGTTCATGAATTGACAAACCAACCATTTTGGCTTTCTCATTATATGATGGCTTTGTTTCTATGTGATTTGTGTGTTTTGGGCTTGAGTGCTGCTTTCACAACCTTTCACCATGCTATGTGTGTTAGTTTCATAGTTGTGTTACTTTCTCCTATTCCCTCTTCTTATTGCACCTCACAATTCCTTTTATGCTATTTGGGGTGGGGTTTGACTTTGTATGGCTTTGTTTCCCTAACATATATCTTTAAAATAAAGCTAGAAAATGTTAGAGATGATGAAATTTTGTACAAATTTGAAAAATCCTCCAAAATTAAATGGAGAAAAAGATTTTTTTTCACAAGAAAATTACTCGTCAAACTAGCGATAAAATTAAATGGCATAAGTGAAAAAAAGATAGTTAAAGGTGTATGCAGAAGGTATTTTTATTTAAGTGACAAAACAAATTCTTTGAAATAGAAAAGGTTGAGATTTTGGTCAAGTTTTCGGTTAATAGATTCTTATAATGGAGAAAACATGAGATAAAAGGTTAAATTATCCAAATTTAGAGTACTTACAAAAAACTATTACTATGTGACAAACATTCTATTTATTATATTTCTATTGGGGTTGTTTGGTAGTTGTTAAATGGTTTGGTGTTGGATGATTAAGTGGTCAAAAAGATTAAGAGGCTCTTATGATATGGTGCAACATGAAATATGGTGGTTTGGTAATTGTTGAACATAAAATCAGGACTCCGAATGGTTAAGAGACATCCAGGATATTAAATCATTCAGATGGTTTTGAAACCATTAATAGGCTGCTCATTTTTTTGTCAAATTAAATTCACCTCTTAACGATCATAGATATATTAAAATTAATATTGTAATTTTTAAAATAAAAAATTTGTTAAAATTAAATATAATCTTTTCAAAGATTTTAAGTTACCAATCTTACTTTACAGAAGAGTAACAAACCTCAAGTTTTAATTAGAAATAACTTTCAAATATATTTAAAATTTAACATGCTCCTTTGAGCCGGATACCTAACACTAGATACTTGTCACAAAAATTTATTAATTATTTAGATATAATATAAATAAATAATGATTATTACCAAAAAATATATATTATAAATAGATCCACTAAAAAAGAAAAATTATGGAACATTGGTCCATGGCATATATTATAAAACCATTTTAGGTGGTAGTGATTCTTAGAATGGGAATTTGAAAAACACACCACCAAATGATTGACAATCGCACTTTTATGTTTCTTTTCATTTTAAACTAGTTAATGGCCCGTGTAATACACGGACGATTTAAACATATTGTTTTAGTTTCTAATTAGAATTAACATTTGCATTATAAAGTTGACAAATAATTCACCACAAATCAAACGTAATATCCAATTAATAATATAAATATGACTTAGTTGATAAAAGAAACATTAATGATTTAGTTTAATCATAACCATTTAGGAAATTATATATATAAAATTTAAATTTAACTTTTTTCAGTCGTTTATTTAAAGTTTTTTTTTTGAAATTGAGTAAGTAGAAAATAATTATTTAGTAAAAATAATTCTAATTAATCAACGATTTAAATGGAAAAAAAAGAAATTACCCTTACTTTATTATTAAATATGTTAGTTATCTAATAGTTGTCAAAATATCTAAAATTTATAATTTATAATTCTTTTGTCGAAAGATTCGGATTTCGTGAATGATTTTAAAACGGGAGGGATTCAAAAATATATTATGTAGTGTTTTTGATTTGTAGAGATTTAAAAAAATCAATATTTATAAATGATCTATAAAATTAGTAAGATTAAGGGGTGTTTGGTTCATTTTAGGAATGAGAATGGGAATGAAAATGGGAATGCAGGAGAATAAGAATGAAAATAAGCATTGTATTGAAGCTGCTTAGTTAACCCACTATAATCAATGAAAAATTGTTTCGTATTTAAAAAATAGTTTCTTTCACTTTGAAAATACAATAGATGTTCCATTTAACATTAAAAGATGGAATGATATATGAAAAAAAAGAACTGAGTAGAAAGAAAATTTTTATTCCCCCCAATTTGGTCAGGAATGGAAATTAATGGATCTGCAGGAATGATTCCATTATATAATATCATACCAATCAACAGTTATAATTATCATTCCCATTCCTGACCCTGCAATACCCCCAACCAAGCACCCCCTAAAAGATTGAAATCTTTGAATTTCAAGAATGTCAACAGTAGAATTTTAAATAAAATAAATTTTCATTACTTATAAATAATCTATAAAAATTATTAGATTAAAAATAGGAATCTTTAAGTTTCTATCAAAAATAGAATTCTAATAAAATGTAAACAAGTTAATTTATATCTATTTTTAATATTTAATAATATAAAAAAATTAAAAAAATATTCAATATTATACTCATTTTAAAGATATCGTCGAGACGATTATAATGGTGTAATTTATAGAAAGGAGAAACAAAAAACTTAAATGGTTTTAATTCATATATATTATTTACGTTAATATGATAAGGATGTAAGGTGAAAATTGAAAAACTAAGTGGTAAAAAATAATTTAATCAAATAATTCTAAGGATACAAAATATAAATTATAAAAGGAAATTAATAAATTAATGAGAAATTTTAGGTAAGTGAATTTTGGAAAATAATTTTTCCATATTTGTAGTTACAAAAAAAATGAATTTATAGCTATTAATATGGTATTAAAAAAATACATATACATGATGACATCATCAATTGTTGTATTTTAATTAATTGGCCAATGAAATGGCTCAATTTCGTATTGATGATGTCAGCCAAAACCTTCTTTTAATATATATATATAGATTACTCCTACAAATATTTTAATAATATTTTGGTAGTTATACATTTTCACTTAATATATTAAAATGGTTTAATGCAATTTAGGGGTGAGTGCTAGTTAATGAATGATTTGATGTAGAATGATTAACATATTTTGTATGATGTAGTGAAAATTAAATACTATGATTATTTGATAACCTTTATAAATGAACAGTCCGAATGACAGCAAATGACCATTTTAAACCTTTTGTTTGTTTGACACCATAAAAAATAACATAATAAATCCATTCTTTAACAACAACAAGAACACGGGATGTTTGTTTGACATGAAAATCAGTAACATAAGAAAATCAACATAAACAACCCTAGATAAGTAGCATAAGAAAATCAACATCATAAAGAGGGAAGCAAAATGTACTACAAAAGTAACAAATCGAGACAAAATTCAATAGCATAAAGGCGGTAGCATAACAAATTAGACGGAAAAAATGCTAGCAGGTCAACATTTACAAAAAAAATTGGTTCAACCTGTTATAAAAATTCTAAACGTTATCATTTTATGATTGACTAATGAATTTAAAACAAAAAAAGATAAAAACAATAAGAAGTAACGATGTGTTCTCGAAACCTTTTTATACAAAAGAAAAAAAAAGGAAATGGTGAAAAGAGAAAGAAAGTAAAACGATTGTGTTCTTAAAACTTTTTAGGAGATAAAAATTAAAAAAAACCTATGAAAAGTTATGATCAATTTCTTTTATTATGTCACTACTATAAAATTGAGTTTATAAAACACTAGGAAAATAAGCATCCTATGAGAATATTTGATATGACTCAATTTATAAGACCAAAAAATAAAGTATCATATCTAAAGGTATTGTAACAAGTTTTTAGGACATTTTTTTAAGAAAGCATCATATTAGCAATTTTATATAATGCTATTTGAAAAACGGGCATATAAAAACAAGTGTCCTGAAATAAGATGCATTTATAAGATAATTTCTAATACATGTCTTATAAAATAGCTAATGCGACGTTTTGTATTAAAAATGTGATTTGAAATTTGTTAGGACTTCTAAAATCGTCCTATAAACTTATTAAAACGCCTTTTAGATAGGACGTTTTAATTTTCTGGTTCTATGAACTAGAGCAAATACCGGTTATCGACCGGGCCGGATAAAATCAGTAAAAGTTTTGACCCGTTACGGGCCGGTTACGGTTAGCGATGTTAAGGAGGGTAACCGGTTGAGGTATATAGTAACCCATTAATTTGACTGGTTAAGGACCGGTTACATAGCCAATTACAAATCGGTTAAGGCTTATTTTTTTATTAATAAAATTTAGGACCAATTACCTAAACTTAAAATAAATAAATTTGGGTCACTCAAATACAACTTTAAAAATAAATTTTATAACCGAATATGAGTCAAAATCACAAATCATAGCGAGAATTATTTGCGTTTTTTTGTGTTTTGTAACTTGATATCTAACCCATACACCACACAGCTTATTTATACTGTGTTTGGGGGTTAAATTGCAAAAAGAAAAAAAACGGATGCATTTGACAAAAAAATCATAAAGCGGCTACTTTTTTTTGAAAAATTTCAGTTATGGTTATAACCTGTTATGCAAAAACACCCAAATACCTTGATTAGTTATGATTTTCAGATATATAATCAGTTACTCACCGGACCGATTATAACCAGTTAAGGTTGGGCCGATATCGGTTATCTGATCGGGTTGGACTACAGGACTAGGTCGGGCCCATTTGGCCATTTCTACTATGAACTATTAGAACTCTTTGAAGTTGACGGTGTTTTATAAACTCAATTTTGTTCTAGTATTTTTCATAATTTTCAATTAACGATAAATAGGACCTGTTCTTTTTTCTTCTGTGGCCATAGTAGGTCAATATGATCTTTGCATCGTATAACTCAAAGAGTTATTTGTGCTAGATTCATGCATATTTTTGGCAAGTATTGCTCTAAATGTGAAAGTAAAAGGAAAGAAAAAGAAGTTAAAGAAATTAAAATCCTTTAAGGCCATCCGCAGCCGTGCAGGTGATACCACCTGCACAGGCTGCCACCTCAGCGCCACATCAGCTTTACCACTACCTTACCACTACCTTACCATTTCATCCACAGCCGTACAAGTCATACCACCTGTATGATTAAATAATAAAATATTACCTTTATATATATAGATTGTATGTATATATGTGTGTGTGTGTGTGTTTGAGATTTTTGTTGATCGGTGAGAGCTCATCGTTGAGGCTGGATACAGCCCCCTTGCAGGTACACCTCGGCGGTGTTACCGCCTGCAAGGGGCCGGTGCAGGTCTCCTGCACAGCCGGCCGCGGATGGCCTAAGAAATAATTAAAACTATCAACTGTTTGTTATAAAAGATATATTTTAAAATCTGTAAAAATGATATTTTTCATTTCTTTTATTTTCTATTTAAGATCATTTTCACCCGTAAATTAATTGAAGATTTGGAGAAGCATTAAAGATGGAAGCAATAATATAGAAGTTCCAACATTTCTTGTAGTATTTTATTGTTTTAGTTATAATATATTTTCTTCTCTTCAATTTTCATATTTTGTAATTTCATTTTAATGCAAGTATTTTCTAAGTATATCTTCTCTTTTATTATGTTCTCCATTTTTATCATGATCTAAACACCCTTTTTGGTGTGGATATGAGTCGGCTTGAGACTAATAAACAACACTTGAATATGGTCATTGTTATTAGCTAGCTATTAAACTTGGTTACTTGAGTCGAAACGTAAGCTTAACACGGATATATAAGATTATCATTTTGAAGTGTTAATATTAGATATTTAACCTAGAGATGAGTTGGTTCAAAATACGACATAAGTGATGCACAAAGATTTGAAAGAGTACGTCTTGATAATCACGTAGAGATGTGAGTTTCGTATGATTTGATAACGTTCAAACACTGGTCGAGATCTATATCACAAAGAGATCTGGGTATAAATCTTCATACTAATAGAACTTGGTATTTTTTATCAACTTAGCTAAATCGGCAAAATTAACAATTAGCGACCGTGGACATAGCCTTTAAAGATTTGTTTTCGAAAGATTGATATCATTATAGACCTTTTTGTGTACTTAAGTTTGCCTAACCACCCTTTTACTATGTTTACCTCAAGGAAACTTACACCCATACCAATTTTTTAGTTACATGTTTGTTAAAAATACCAAGCTCGCTTAAAATATTTGCTTCTTCTCTAATTAAAATCGGTATATTTTCAACTTAGTACTTAGAACTTTGAAGTCCAATCCCTATGAATATGATCTCTGTATTTTACCACTTTATTACTTGTAACAGTCATAGTGTCGGTATATACTTGCGCTTCCACTGTAGGAACATTGTGGCTACTTCGTAGACTATACGATTTTCCGCTACTAGTAAACTAATTTAAGATCACGGTATAATTTGTAGAAATTAATAAACATAAGTTATTATTCAATTTAACAATATAAAGATACATAGAATCATACGAGAAACAAACTAATTTTTGAGAAGATGATAAGAAATATGAGCCAGTCTGGGCAAACCCAGGTGAACCTTATCAAAAAAAAAAATGAGCCACATAATTCATTAATTAGAAAATAATATGAATAATAGCATTGAAATATTTTTTTTTTTAAATTAGGATAATTTTTATTTTGAATTGAAAAAATTCTTAAAAATCTCATTTACACAATTTAGTTTTATTTATTTTTTAATGTTAAGTATTCCCTAAATTTTTATCAAGTTTTATGGAGTATAATTTTTCTACATACACTTTTGATTAAAAAATATGCTCACAATTTTCATAAAAGATCACTTATAATATCCAAAATAAATTTGTTATCCTTTTCATCATTTTCTTTGGATCAACGTTTTAAATCACATACGATTATATTCGTCTAACATTTGATCTATTATATATCACAAATGATTCTAAGTAAATTTTTGTATATATCACATATGATAATACGCATCTAAATATAAATCACATATTATTACCTGTGATAATATTTAAATCATAGAAAAATCTACAAAAAGTAAATATACATAATCGCATGTGATTACGAAAGATATCTACGATTATTGTTAATGCCGAAAATCGCACTTAAGACAACTTAAAGTTTGCTTATGAGGCATATCTGTTGAGAGAAATGAACCCTTTCAATAAAACACACGTAAAGTAAAGAAAACAAGTAAACTTAAGACAAAAGATTTGATGACGCAGGAAAAACCTCTAACAGAGGAAAAACCTGCGGCCGACTTACTACTAAGTCGACGCTCCACTAGCTGTCACCAATTAGGGGCGACGTCGTCGATGTTACAGCAGATCGTACAATACATGAATGGAAAATACAGTAATCGTAGGTAAATTGCAGAGAATCGTAAGAAAAGGTTTGTAAAGAGAATAAGATTGAAGGAGATCAGTTCGTGTCCTTTGTTTGAAGCTTCGAGGTCTTTTTATACTTGAATCCTTGCGTAACTGCCAAGTGTTGAATGGCCTTCAATGGCAACTGTCATAACGACTTCGCTATTAATGCTTCTTCGAATCTTTGTCGTCAGTTACGTCAGTTATGCATTGATTGATTCTTCTAATCTTGTAATAAAACAACAGTTAGAACAGAGGTGACCGTTAGAAATCATTAGTCTTAGGTGACATCGTATGTTATCTTAAGATGTCGTACGACAATCATACGAAGATCATACGTCGGTTGACCTCTTTCGTACGATAACTCTTTCTCAGAACCTTATTTAAATACATGATTGTAATCCTATACATGATCTTATGTATTTCAGTTGTGCATCATGCATCGTAGATTTTTATCCAAACAATTATTACATATGAAATAATTCTATATACCACATACGATATTTGAAAAAAAAATTATTCAAAAATGTATTTAGAAATTTTTCATATATAAAACTTGATACAAAAAACTATGAATTAAATAAAAAGATATAATGAAAATTTTAAAATATATCCAATCCAAAATTGTAATTTTTCTAATTTCTAAAATTATTTTTCATCTTTTACTATATTTTTTTAAATAATAAATTATGTTGCTTATATTTCTCAATTTCTCACAAACTGACTACCTACTCGTTTGAACCTGCTCATATATAGGCAAAAAATTGTGTGAGAATAATAGTTAAGGTAAGAATAGTCGTAAGAAAATTTTGAACCATTGATCAATTTTAATGTTAAAGCCATCCCATTATTAACGCTTGATACGATATCGATCTGGTGCATGAGATCAATTCTTACACTTCTCATAACAATTCACTTCTCGCTGGAACCAAATTATATATATATATATACATACCTAGAATCTTATGAATTGGTGTAAAAATAATATATCAATTAGAGAAGAATATCTATTTGAACAAATTTTATGTAACTTTCATGGATTTGTTGTAAGATATGGTGTTAACAATTGAAGATATCCTAAAACAATCTATTGAGGATATACTATATCCAACAATAAAAAAAGTAGAACTTGAAATCTATCCCCAAAAAACTGAATCACTTTGACCCAAGAATAATGAACATCCTTTTGAATTCATTTTTTCTTTGAGGGTTTAATGATATATGCATACCTTCCTACTTGGTAAATACATTCCATTTTACAAATTTCATTTTTACAGTCTTACTCTGCTAACGATATCGAACTCGTCTTCTTGCATTTCGGATGTAAGATTTTAACGTGAAAGCTCGAAACTGAATTTAGCTTGACAAAATCTCAACGAAGTGGACATGATGTTTAAAAAGAACAAAGAAATTTTAATTTGAGATTTGATAATTCTTCCTTCCAAAACAAATGCTTATAATGTCAAACAAAAAAAAACATATAATTTTTATAAATATGTTACTATTATACTTAATTAACTAAAACAACTTTACTATCATTGAAATAAAACAAAATTTCTCCATTATAATTAAGGGATGGATGTAACAATTGAAAATTTAGTTATAAAATTTTAAGACAAACAAATTATTAGATTAGCGAATTTCATTTCCTTATTATATATCTTATGATTACAAAAATACTATTTTCTAAACGACTTTTACTTTCAAGAAACTTAAATTCGTGTACTGAAAGTTATTTAAATGTAGTGATATCAGATACCGAGTAAAATGTCTATAGTGGTGGACCAATGGATGGAGTAGATAGTTGTGAATTGTGATCATCCATCTAGAATAATTAATTAAATAATAAAACATGGAGATTAATTAATTAAAATAAACCACATGCTTTATTGATCTTCGTTATATTTTATTTAATTTTGGACTTAAATTAACAGATTGAGTCATAGAGAATGACTTATGACTTTGTCAGTCAAGCTGAATTTTTTAATTTCAGTTCGTTGAATATTTTTTAAAGTTTTTTTTTTCTAATCATAAAATTATTCATTTATTATTTGACGGGTATTATGAACGTATTTATGGTCAATTCATTTTTGTGACAAATGCATGATAAAGAATTATCAAGTCGTTACATGTGACATGTAAATTAATATTTATTGAGTAGGATGTGATTAATTATTTCTAAATTAGAATATAATGAACTTTAGGTAACGTTTAAATAATAAATCAAATATTAGTATTAAAGTTAAAAAGAAGATCTTAACTAGATTTTTTCAAGTTACATTCGGTGATTCTACTTATCGGAGGCAAGTAAGATGTCTAGTGAATTATTTCTTAACGACTACTTATAGAATGTTGGCCAGTTCAATTGTATTAAGCATTTCTTCATTTTGAGAACTGTGACTCAATGTTCGATTTTAAAACGCGAGTTTCAACGAATTCCATTTTTGGCTACTAGTTTAATAAGGTATATTTCATCATTGACTTGTAATAGTCAAGCAAGAATACCAACTACTTACAAACCCTAACTACCATCGACAATAAAATACTTAAACTACTGTTACATGACTAGTTTTATTAAGGAAATTGGAGAAAGTTTGCGAGAGATATGATAATGAATTGGTTACTTTATTAGACGGAGCATAGTGCCCGTAGGCTTAGCCACAGGTACGGCCAGCGGGCTACGCGGGTTCGTGAGGGTTGCGATACGTGTTAAGCGGCATGGGGTGCGGGTTCGGTCACAGCTTCTCAAGCCTGTGGCTACTTGAGTTGTTTTAAAAAAATTGTTTAAAAATACTACCGTTAAAAAACAGTAAGAAATCAAAAATATTTTTTTTTTTGAAAACTAACGACTACTTTTTGCTAATTTTTTTTTTTTAAAAATTCCAAATTTATTACACACTATATATATTAACCTCTATCCCATTAATTTTCGCTCTGATACTACTTGTTGGTCTCGAAAGGGTTCTACAAGAATAAGAGTTTTTTTTTTTTTTTTTTTTTTTTTTGGGGGGGGGGGGGGGGGGGGGGTTGAGTACAAACGTAACAAATTTACTTTTTAAATTCTTTGTTTATTAATTAATAAAACCTATACAAAATTTGCAGATTGTTGGAAAGAAGATAAGGTTAAAAACTAATGTAAACAATCTTTACAAATACACGAAGCTTTTACTTTGCAATTTTTCATCAAATATGTCAGGATGTGCTTTTGGCATCCAATACTTTTAGCTGTTTGTAAACAGTTGCTTTAGTGGTTGACTTACACGATGAGGACAATAAAATAGACCACATGATGTTTGTGTCAAATTGAAGCAGTCGATGTATCCTTTGGGTAAAAGAGGATAAGACAAAACTTTTATCTTTTTCAACTGGACTCTGGTCATCTGGTGAGAACATTGAATGAGTCTTCAATGATAGTTGAGTCTTGGTTCAAATCTTCATATGTGTGTAGTCAGGTAAAAACGTTGAATTCCGCTTCGGTATTGATCAGTCTTGACTCTTTCTTCAGCTACTTCATCGACATGACTAAAGGTCTTATACATGAATGTTCGTCTTCAAGAAATATCAGGTTTCTTCATATTAATTACAGGGGTTTATGACTTTTTTGGGTATCAAACTATTCGATTTGTACACAAAATACCATTGAACTATTTTTTTGTACACATTATGCCATTGCAACCGGGAATAGCCCGTTTTGACGTGGATCTGTACACATTATACCATTGAACTATTTTTTTTTTGCACACATTATACCACTGAGAAAACCAAGTAGAAATAAAAATTTTCATTCCTCCCTTATTTGATCACGAATGAAAATTAATGGATCTACAAAAATTATTTTATTATATAATATCAAACAAAACAACAGTTTTCATTATCATTTACATTTTTGACCCGTTATCATGAACCAAACGCCCTTTAAAAGGTGTCCACAATGTATATTATGTATGGATGTTCAAAGAAGTATTCAAGTGATCACCACTATATCTTTTTTCTTCTACTTGGTGCCCTTTCTTTACACATATAAAATGATTTGTTGGGTCCTGTCAAACAAACCCACAAATACAAATACTATATATAACATGCATTATCATTGTATAAAAATTTAAAAACATTTTTAGTCCACTAAATGAATGACATAATAAAATCAGAATAAATTGGTATATACGGACAACTTATAGTTTATCCAAGATTTGTCTTTTAACTTGTAAATAATGATGTGATTTTAGTGTTAGAATGCTTTGATAAATGAAACACTTTTTATCATGTTATTTTGTTGTCATAATGATATCATTTTATTGTAATAGTTGTGATTATTAAAAATAACGATGACGATATCCATAATTATAGGATATGCATGTTCAATTGTTCATTATGTGATATGTAGGATTTTACCATGTACCCTTGCACGACTGCAATAATCCTCGAAAATGGTAAATACTTATTTTTGATTATATTGCTTCAATCGTTTTAAAAAATTACGAAATAATGATAAGCTTAGATTCTTATATATGCATAAATCATAGATGTTCTTTTTTTGGAAGGCATAGCGGCATCGAACCAACGAACAACTATCACAAATACACACGCACGCACACCTCCCAAGCGGTATCGGGCATCCACTGGTAACCCACTAATCCGTTGCTGTCCCGACGCAGTGTACGCTGGACCTAGAGCCCAACCACAGTCTTTGACTGGGCTGGGGGGCCCGCTGTCATAGATGTTGTTGTTTACAACTTTTCCTATATATGTATAGGATAGGAAAACCACACTTATTTAACTTCGTTAATTATCTTATCAACTAACTCCTTAAAAAAACTCACTTTCCTAGTTCAAAATCACCCTATCAAAGTAACGTGTACTTGATGAAACACTCCTATCTATCCAGTTGGTGATAATAACCTATTCAAAACAAACCAATTTCATTGTGTGGTTTCATTGATGAAACGTCACTATATTATGAAAATGAATCAATCAATATAGATCAGCACTATGTTCCAATTAGTTTTCTATGCCACAACACATGTTTTAGTCATCAAGTAGGAGGCACGATTCATCCAAGGACACTGGGTGGTTCCTATGGTTCTCACAAAAAATCTTACATGATTAATATATATAGAGAGAGAGATCAGGTTCACGTGAGACCAAGTTGTTTCCGTAAGACTGATAAGACCAACAGTTTTTTCATAAAACTTCACACCAAAATACTGTGAAGGTAAAAAACACATCGAACATTCATAGTAAAAACACTGTAAATGTTACGTTCACGATGTTTTTTGATGTGAAGGTTCGATAATATTTTACCTTCACATCATTTTTCGTTGTGAATGTTTCGTTTTTTACCCTGTTTTGGATTATTTTTATCTCGATAGTGTTTTTTAGTATGAATATTCGAATTTTATTTGCTTTCATGGTTAATTTAAAAATATTCAGTATTAACTCATTTTATATGTATTGATGAGACGATTATAATGATATAACTTGTCAAAACGTAAAAGAAAAACAAAATTTTCTAATATTTATTAGTTAATATATATTTATATATGTTAATACGATGAAGAAAAAAAATAAAAAATGAATTGTTAGAAAATAAATTAGATAACTAATTATATTAATATAAAGTATAGTTTAAATATTAAAGTTATTTTATTTTATTTTTTATCATAATCTTGAACGTGATAATTTTGAAACTTTTATAATTGTACATGATGTATCAAGATTTATACCTCTTAAATAAATATAGATAACGATGTAAGATGTACATGTTTAAAAAATTCTTGATACATCATTTCTTGAAAAATCTCTTTACATAATTATGATATTTTTATAATGTTATTAAATTTAAAAAATATTCAATAACGAACTTTTTTTAAATGAGAGAATTATGATGGTACAGTTTGTAAAAGATGATGTAATGTATTTTAGTTAATTTATGGCTATCTATTTTTAATATGATAAGCGTCTAAAATGAAGAAAAAAACGTAAGACATTTAAATACATTAGTTCATATATATTTATGATATTTAATAATATAACTAAACCCAAAAATATTCAATATTGGCTCATTTTGAATGTATTGATGAAGCGTTTACAATGATATAATTTGTACAAAGTAGATATGTATTTTTTAATGTATTTTAGTTTATATGCATTATTTATGTTTATATAATAAGAGTTTAAAATGAAAAATAAAATGTAAAAGATTAAAAATAAACTACATCCCTAATTATAAGGGTATTAAATGTAACTTATTAATTAAAAAAATAGAAGAGATACTGTGGTGTTGAACTAATAATGTAAATTATGTCTAGATATGTGTTTAGGTGGGAAAACACTAAAATAGGTTCACTAGACGATCACAAAAGATTTAATGGTAGGGACCTATGGCCCTGTGGTCCACTTTTGTGAACCCTACTTGCCCTACCTTATAGACAAATACCGAAAAAGACAACCTGTCCTCGCTAGACGATTACAAGTATCTCTCTTGATATTTATTTATTATAAGTATAGAGAAAAGTTCAAATTTGAACTCATATTTCATTGTGAACATATGGAGCAACAAAATGGCACCATGTGTCAATCTAAATCGCGCCTAAGCTTTATTCAGTATGAATATCATGCACCCTGATGTGCGGGCATGCAGAGTGAATAAAGCTTACGTTCAATCACTCTGAATCGTGCGCCTAAGCTTTATTCAGTCTGAATGAATAAAACTTTTATTTAGTTTGAATAAAACATGAATATTCAAACTAAATATTGTCAGTTGGCATGATACAAGTGGCCATCATGTTCACAATGAAAAATGACTTCGGCTGTGTTTGGCAAAAATAAGCTAGCTTATAAGCTAGTCCATCCAAACATGTACCAGAAGCTAGCTTATAAGGTAGCTTTTTGCAACGCTACTTTGAGTAGCTTATGAGGAGCTTATTGTAGCTTTTTCCAATTATACCCTTATTAATATTAATTATTAAATTCAAAGATACCCTTTTTGGTCATTTTACATACTCATAAGCTAGTTTTACCAAACATAATTTGTTAATAAGCTAGTTTATCAGCTACTAGTAAGCTTATCAATCAACAGCTAACTTATCAGCTACCAGCTAGCTTATAAGCTACGTTTGCCAAACATAGCTTTCACGTTTGAACCTGGCCCTACAATTATATATCTATTTACATATGTAATTTTTACTGTTGTTAATCAGTCAATGATACCAAATATCACTTACAAAAACCGTACATTAAGCATAGGATGTCATGGGCTTAACGTGTCATGAGCTACCATGACGAACTTCTAGAACTCCACTGACAAAGGCCTCAATCATTTTATTCAACTTCGTAAAAAGTATAAGCACGAGGGTTCAAGAACAACCATCTCAAAAAATCTAAATTATCAAGATCCTATCAAGAAAATATAGGCAAAGTTACATATAAATCACATCAAACATATTTTGGATTTAACAAAATCGATATTCGAATTTTTTTGAACATTGCGTATACATTTCATAGCGTGACGTATATAGACTAATAAATACCTTTTATATTTAGGGCAATAGTAAGCAAAATTTTCATTTTTGCCATTCGAAAATGAAAATCAATGATTACTTATAGATACTTACAATTGAAGTTTCTTTAAAAAACCAAACAACCTAAATGAATTAATGTTGCAATTAGACGTAATACATTATATTCTCTAAGAATCGATATTAAAGGGAAATTTGGATAAACCGACAATGAGTATGTAAATATTTTTTACATTTACATAATTATGACAAACATCCTTTTTTCATTTAAATAAACAATTAAAACATATAACAACAATATATGAAGTTAAGATAAAAAATATATAAATATAGTTTTTTAAATTCGTAGCTTAATTTGTAAGACCTTGGATTTGGTTACTAGAGGTTATTGGTTTAAGTATCCACAAAGCCACGCTACTAGTTTAAATTTTTGCAAGCCTACTAAATGGTTTTCTTGATTGTTTAGCTTTCTATGAGATCAATTAAAGTTTAAAAACTATTTAATCATTTATAGCTGCTAAAAAACAAATATATTATATTAGAGAATTTAAGATACTAATTCCAAACGAATTACAAAATTCCATCAAAAAGGAACATGTAATGGTAAAAACTACAGTTGGTAAAGACATTGAAGATCAATAGAACAACGAAAGCGACCATACAAAAACAAAGAACAAAAAGAGGAGAACCGAGTTCAAATTAACGTGTAAAAGAATGATAGAAAAACACGCTCACATTTAATCAGTTATATCATCATATTATTCTCATTTATTCCATTTTAATCAATATTATTATTATTTAATAAATCCATTTACCAAAAATGTAGAATCCTTAAAAAGTTATAGTAAAAAACTAAACTTATAACACATCAATAATATTATATTATCATCAATAATAATATATAGTAAAAGCTAAACTAAAAAAGGTAAGTGAAAACTAAAATTTTCGTTTTGAATGATTAAGTCCTCAAACAACTTTTTTTTTATAAATAAATCATTAAACTTTCAAAATTGGTTACTTATCCTCTTTTAATAAAAAAAAAATTTAAATAAGGTTTTAAAGGTAAAATATAACTATGTTAGTTTAAGTTAAACAAATATAAGTAGAAATTTTAGCCATTTAGAAGAGAATGGAGATTTTTGCCACTTTTTGGCTCCCCAATAGATTCTCCAAAACTTTCTCCAAAAGGGAGAAAGTAGGAAAAAGAATAAGAAAATCCCCAAATTTGGAGAACCCTCCAAAATCTTCAAAAATGATTACCATAAAAAGAAAATGTTTCTTTATTGTAATCCACCAATAAGAAATCTTGAAATAAAATATTTAGAAGAAATAAATATTATTTTATTAAATATATGTAATATTTTAATAATATTTTTAAAATTAAGAATCTATTAGAGTTGAATGTATTTTCTTATAAAAAATTTTAGATTTTCATTCTCCATATTTTAGAATTTTTAAAGAAGCTCTAAATAATACTAAATGCATCCCTACAAATGTTTTTCCTTTTATTAAAATGTTCTTACGTTGTGAGGTATAAATAGCAATTCCTATAAATAAAAATAGAAACTTTTTTAATTTTATTTAGATAGACTTGACTGATTATTTTAAGGATTAATTAAATAATTAAATAATGATTGATTTAAATAAATATAATTGGGGGAACCCAAATTGCAGAAATCCAGTGTAAAAGGTTTCATTGGTGCTTACCCACCTCCATTCCATCATCATCATCCCCTCCATCTATAAATAGAACCAAAAACCCTCCCCAATTTCCATGGCTGAAAGCTTTCAACTATAAAAAACAATCAGAAAAATCCATAAGATGCCTTGTGTTCAGATCTCCACCAACGTCTGCCTCGATGGCGTTGACACCGATTCCATCTTCTCCGAAGCCACCAAAGTCGTCTCCGAGATCATCGGCCGACCCGAAAAAGTAAATCATCTATCCCTTCCTCCTTTGTCCTTTGTCCTTTGTCCTTTTCTTTCTTTGTGAAAAATATTTCTACGAATTCGAGCTTTTTGGGTTCGAATTCCTGGAAATTTGGAGCTACAGTTTCGTATCAACGGGTGCTTAATTTGTACATGAGATTTTGAATTTGCTTTTAAGAGTCAACTGCTTTCATATTTAGTTGCAATAGTTTCTCCATAGAAACATTGTTCATAAGTTAGGTAGTTGCAATAATTTCTAATTTAGAATTAACACTTTATATTCCTTATCTGCAAAATTGAGACGGTAATCAACCAAATTATTGATGTTTTTCATTTCGATTTCATTGATTTTACGACAATTTAAGATGATTTTTTTTGGCTATATACAATCCGAAGAACTCGCAATGGAAAATGCAAGATCTTCCTTTCAACTTTGAAGGCCTTGAAAACCTAGAAGATTTTTTTTTAATTTTTAATTTTTGAAGTTAATGCGTTCTTGGTAATTTAGATTTCGGTTAACCTATGGCAAATTAGCATGATAACTTATTAACAAATTATGTTTAGTAAAAACTAGCTTATAGGTATGTAAATTACCAAAAATGATATATTATGGTATAATAATTAAAATTTAACAAGGGTATAAGTAGAAAAAGCTCCAAAAAGCTAGGTCTAAAAAGCTTATAAAAAAACTATCTTAGAGCATCTCCAATGATCTTGCTATTTTAGAACATCAATCATTATTTTTATATTATTAAAATATACATTATATTTATTATCTTACTAAACATAAAAAAATGAAACAATAAATGATGTCGTGGAATGCATTAAAATAATGTTTCTATCTCATGATTTAGAGATTTTTGAGAAATCTCTATGTTTAGAAAAAACTTCAATTTTCTTTTCTATTTTTGTAAACTATTTAGAAATCTCTATATTTAGCAATGCTATTATGGTAATTTAGAAAAAGAAAAGTTAATTTTTTTCTAACTTATTTATTTATTTATTTTAGCAATGTTGTAAAAGATGTTCTTATAAACTATTTTTCGTCCATCTAACATGTACCTGAAAAAATAAACTAGCTTTTAAATTAGTTTGTGTTTACCAAATAGAGAATATTGGAATTTTTTTTTTTGAGAAGATTACATCTGTTAATTTTGGAGAAAAATATATATGCTAAATTAATTATCTCTTTGTTATGGATTATTACATGTTACAGAAGATTAAAGTATTTGAAAGAAGTTGAAACATTTCATTATGTTCACCAAAACTTCACAATTTTAATGGAAACAGCAAAAGGTGTTACAACATTATAGTTGGCCACTTGGCCTAACAAAACTACAACATTTAAGACAATATTTAATTTCATTTAACTAACTATCCTTTTAATTATTAGCATGATGCAACAAAAGTATTCTAAAAACTATATATGACCAATTATGGTTCATAAACAAGTAATTTCAACAAATAAATTATCATTGATCAGGGAATCATTTAACTTGAACAAGTCATACCACATATTTAACTTCTTGTGATTTTTTTAAAACAAGAATATAACTACCCTCTAGTTCTATTTAAATTCTTGAAAAGATTAAATTTGAGTATTTAAAATTTGAAACTGCCCCATGATGGTGAATGCATCTAAATAGCAGACTTGGTGTCCCCTCCAAATTGGTAAGGCATGATTGGTTTAATTCAAGTGAACATTAATTCATCTTGGGGCTGCTCATTACTATTTTTAGGTAGTGGATACACAAGTGGTGAACTTGAGAATTTGATCATTTTAGTAAAAATAAGTTAGTTTATAAGTGAGGTATATGTTTGGAGCTAACTTTTTGAGAAACTATTCTCTTTTGTGTTTTGGTAACTTATGGAATTTATTATTTTTTATTCTAAATATACTTCTTTATCAGTAATTTTATTTCAAATATACTTCTTATCAATACTTCGCTAGTTTGCCAAACATAGCCTAAGTAATTACCATTTCATTTTTACTTTTTTTTAAATATTGTATTTTGTTTTAGCATGAATAAGTTTTAAGTCAATAAATGAGACAGGTTTATTTTCAAAGTTGTAATAAATGTAATTTCTAATTCATCAGTGTGTAGGATTCAAATTATGAGTCATGTGAAAGTTGTTTTTCTGAGTCATTTTATCCATATGACCATATCTATTATCTAACATCAATGGTGTCCATTCCTTTTCATTCCCATTGTAAACCATGTGGAAGTTACTGAACACTTTTAAGTGGCTTCACTAATTTCAAGTTTTCCAACTTCCTAAAAATCTTAAGAAAGATACAATTTATATCATAAAAATCATATATTTTGATATGAATCTTGACAAACCAAGAAAGGACCCACTCATACAATCTTATCAAGATGGTTCGAATAATTTGACTTGGTTCGTCGTACTAAACTCGGTCAAAACATATATAGAGATGGCTTTCATCATGAAAAAAAGGTCATCATTTTGGATAAAACCACCTTCTTAATTTGATTTTGTATCAATTTAATAATATTGCACCTTTCTGTAGGCTGTTTTTTTTTTTTTTTTGTATTAATGAAATTGATTTTTTGTTTTCTTTTTTGCAGTTTGTGATGGTAATATTAAAGGGATCAGTGGCCATATCATTTGAAGAGAACAAAGAACCAGCTGCATATGCAGAAATAATATCCATGGGAGGAATTACTTCTGAAACAAAGAAGAAATTGATATATCAGTTGGGCACAATTTTACTAGAAAAACTATCGGTCCCAAGAACAAGATTTTTTGTCAAGGTCTTCGATACGACCATGGCCACTAAATATGCGAAACTCTAGCCAAAATGGGTTTTTATTTCCATGTTAAATTTGTCGAAATCAATATAATGTACCATGGTTATAGCATAATGTATAATGCATTAATCCTGATTATGTTAAATTTGGCGTTTGCATGGAAAAAGGATTTACCCTTTGGCAGGTTCAAAAATGTATGTGCTTCCCTTGTTAAATTTGGAAATTTGGGTAGATGTATTTTTATTTGGGTAATAGTGTAACTTTCAATAGTTTTAAGGGGCAAAAGATAATAAACTGAAGTTTGGTGGCTAAAATTTGAAGGAGAAATTGTGAAATTTTGAAGTTCGGTGCATACATGTGAAAAAATAAAACTTGTTTTTTTCTTTTTCCGGTTTTATAAGAATTAAATAAATTTCAATTGAACGATGTTTTTACCTATGAATTGCAAGTCAATTTACACGAGTAAATTACAAATTTGGTCCATATGATTTATAAATTGTGTATGGATTTGGGCTTTTTATTTTCATGTATTACATGGTAGACCTTCATCTACGTAATTTGCTTTAGATTTAGTATCTCACCCTAACAACTATATGTTATCTTTGTTAAACTCATGGACAAAATGACCGTTTTAGTGTTTTAAATTTTTTTTCTTTTCACTAATGTCACCTTACATGTTTTTCTAAGAAAGAAAATAAAAACACGCTATCTCCTCCTTCCCCACTCTTTGGCTCTTCTTTATGGCTTTACCTTTTTCCCCTTACGATTACCAAATCTTAGTGTCGCCTTTGGCTTCCAAAACCAAGCTCCATCTTTCGCGCCTAGCAACCTCAAACTCAAATATGAAATCCACATCCACCTCGGATCCATAATTGAAACAACACCAATCTGCTTTTAAACCACACCAAGAGTAGTAGAGGGCAACAACAATGGTTGAGCTAAAGGGGCATAAGTGGTGATGGAGGTTTGAACACCTTCGGATTGGGGGGTTTGGTTGGAGGTATTGGCGGAGTGAGGACCCATATGAACCTCATAGTTATCATAAACCCATATGGCTTTTCATATTCAATGGTAAACATCAGTATGTTAACAAAATAGTATTTATTTTCTTAGATTATTAATGATTAGTGGGTTGTAAGTTGCACGTGTCTGATTTTTATTTTCACCACTGTCTTTTGTTTAAAAATGCTCATTGTCCCTAGCGTTTTTGTTTTTGATGATGAAGGTTGTAGTGGTGGGTGGCAATGATGATGATGAATATGGTGGTGTTCACCCATTCCAGTGCCAATAAAAGAAGTGATATTAAAGAAAAAACGTGATCGATGGTGCAAGATGTAGGAGAAAGCAGTGACCAATAGTGCACCGGTGATGTTCATCGGTTAAGGTCAATAAGAGGGAGGAAAGTATGAGAAAATGATCTAGATGTAGAACACTTGGTGGTTTTTAATTGGTTCTTCAAAAAAGATTAATAAATGATCAATAAAAGAAAAACATAACTAAAATGTTGTAAAATACAAACAAACGGGGCAATAACTATTTTATTCCCATGTTATTAGAGAGGGTCAATTGTTGTTAGCATGACGTACCAATTCCAAAACAAATGGTATATTTGAAGCCTTAAAGATTTATTATGTAATAAAAAAGAAGATAAATGGACAAATCCATAGCAAATCACAAATATCAAAAACCACATCCATAATTTACTATAAAACATTTATAATCCGTAATTTGACCAAAATCTAAATTAATATCTTAGAAGACTATTAAATGTACACATTTATGCATTGTCTTTAGACCATGTCAAAGGTTCTCTTTCTTTGATTAAATTGCAGACTAAATTAGACCATGACATTTTCTTGAACAAATTTATTTAATTGATCAAATTTTGTCATATTTTTTGTTTTTTAAAAGATTAGAATACACAGACTTTGTTATCGACAAGTTTAAAACCACGACTACCGATTCAAGAAACCTAGAAAGTAATATTAAACCAAAGTTACATCAACTAAATTTATAAACTCAAGATACGAACCATGTTATCAAGAATTGCACCAATTGTTTGTGGTTCACAGCTTGTGGTTTAGTTCATGTGGTTCGTGATTTTCTGGTTTGTGCTTGTGGTATTTGTTCTAGTGGTTCGTGATTGTGGGTCTAGTTTTCGTTGTAATGGTTTTGTTTCTTGCTTCTCTTGGTTGCATCTTGCAACCTAGGAAGGTTGTTTGTGTTTTTGTTTGGTTTTAATAAAATTGTTGCTGTTAAAAAAAAAGAATTGCACCAATTGCTTGTTCCAATTGATGGTAAAAAAAAACATGTCCTTACACTATTTTTTTTATCACAATAGATTGCTCTAAATTTCTTTAAGTGACAGTTTACTCTTCAACTCTTCAACTTGTGCTCGATATGCTTTAGGTTATAATAAAAAGCTTTGTTGGGTTATTTTGGTTGTAAAATCAGTTTGAGTCATTGTATTATAGAAGTTCTGCGATCTTCTGTATTTGAAGTTTAAAAAGTAGATTATGACCGTCATAAATTTGTTAGAAAACGGTAGAACCGAAGTTTTTAATATAAATTTTTTATCGGTCGAGTTGGTATCACTCATTCATTGAATATATATATATATATATATATATATAGGGGAGAGTTATTTTGTTAACCACTCAAATTGTGTTAACCGTGTTAACTTATGGTTGCATACGTAAATCAATGAATTTTTTTGTGTGGAGTTGTTTAATATGATGAAAATGTTTCATATACTAAATTTTTTGATAAATTGTTTCATATGAAGGTGTTTTTTACATTGGAATGAAAAAAGTTTCACATGAATAAGAAAAAGTTTCATAGGAATAAAAACACCGAAATATGAAACAATTTAATCAAAAATTGAAGTTTATGAAACATTTTCATCATATTAAACAACGCCACACTCCACAAAAAAATTCATTGATTTACGTATGCAACCATGAGTTAACACGGTTAACACAATTTGAGTGGTTAACAAAATAACTCTCTCTCTCTCTCTCTCTATATATATATATATAGGGGTGGGTTCAAATGTGAACCACTTTTTGGTTGTGAACGTGAGGACAACCGAGAGTGCTACACGTGGCGGATGACTAGGCGCCACTTCAGATCCACATCGTATGATTAGGCGCAATTCATGGGAGGGCATTGAATTAAAGAGGGGGACCACACTGAAAGTCGCCACGTGTCGTGCTCTCGGCTGTCCTCACGTTCACAACCAAAAAGTGGTTTACATTTGAACTTTCCTCTATATATATACATATATGTGTGTGTGTGTGTGGGGGGGGGGGGGGGGGCCCGAAGGTTCAAACGAGAAACATGTCAATTTAAGAAAAAAGTGAGGAGCAATCTCAGGCACTCATCTCTGCAAAAAACCATTCATGGTAGTGTGATACGGTGCCGTATGGTTCATGTGGTTTGTACATATCACATTCTATTCCTACAATCAATAACTATAAAATTATAATTATACATATATGTGTCAAATAATATTAAAGGGTTGGGTTCCGGTAAAAAATTGAGTTAACGGTGAAAAGTGGTTATTCACCTTTGAATGAGAAATGAATATACATTAAAATGAGATGCACCAGACCTATCGCAATTCTTGGAAGGACATAAGATTACAAGTAATCAGTGGTTTAGATCCCTTTATTTATCGTTAACTCAACTTCTCAAACGATCCTACGCCTAAATTAAAAATATATAAAATATGTATTGCAGTGCAATTGGAACCGCAATAAACTTGTAGTAAAACTTGGTGATAATAAGACTACTAAATTGTTAAATTTTGACAACTTCAGTGATCAAATAAGATATAACTGGAATCTTGGTGAATAAAATCGAAACAACTAAACTTTAGTGGCCAAACTCAAAAAGACGGCCAAGTAAAGGTAGGTAGGTGGGGTAGGTAGCTGATGGAATAAGCTGGTGTGTGTTTCGAGGGTTTTATACTGTGTGAAGAACTGAAGAAGGAAGCCAGCCAGCCAGCCAATCCAATTGTATCCAAGATGCCGTGCCTGAATCTGTCAACCAACGTCAACTTGGACGCCATTGATACATCCTCCATCCTCTCCGAAGCCACCTCCGCCGTCGCCAAACTCATCGGAAAACCAGAAGCTGTATCTATCCTTTTCTCTTTCTCTCTTTCTGTACCTATTAAGTTGTTAGATTTATCACGCTAAACTTGATTTCTGCTGTAAACTCACGCTAAGTTTGATTTGCTGAAAAATAATGATTTCTAGGGTTTACAGAGTGCAGATTTCAAAATTCAACGTCACTTTGAGTAAACTTGTTATGTTATTCTCGATTGGAGTAAAATTATTGCACTCAAAGTAGAAGAAATTGAAATTTTATACATCGATTGGCGGATTGGGGACATTGCGTAGAAGGAACGCATGTTTTTTGGTGTGGAATTTTATTATATGAACCATAAGATGATCTTTCAGTTACATATTTATGCAAATAATTTTGTCAATTACTCATCTACGCCCGATTTTTTGTCAAATTGCAGCCTGCAGGCCATAAATCGTCTTAAGATGCCAATATTTCTTCCATCAAATTGTGTTTGTTCGAAATATTAGTTAATTGGATTATAATTAGTTGATAATGATGTCATTGGTATATTTTTGAAAGTGTGTTTGGCAAACTAGCTGATAAGCTAGCTGTTGAGTGATAAGCTAGCTTATGAATAAATTATGTTTGGCAAAAACTAGTTTATTGAGTATGTAAAATGACCAAAAAGGGTATCTTGGGGGTATAATAATTAATAATAATAAGGATGTAATTGGAAAAAGCTACAAAAAGCTCCTAAAACGCTACTCCAACTAGCGTTTCAATAAGCTAGCTTATCGTCCATCCAAACACGTACTAGCTTATTTTTGCCAAACATAGCCTAAGCATGTGATTGATAAATTTGTTTGTTGATGTAATTGAGAAAAAATGAAAGTAAATTGCTTTGTTTTGCTTTGGCTGAAAGCCTTAAACATCATTTACACTTCAATTTTGATGAAATGTATGTAGAAGCTTTAACCCCCAACCTTCCCTTTTCAAAGAGGTGTAAAGAAGAGACCAATTACATGCGTAAATCCTAGCATTTGCATCATTTTAAGTTGGAAAGGTTTTTGGTTTTAATAATGGTTATGGAACATGAAGATTCATATTTTACTATGTGATACAGTAAGTTTATGTTGTCATATTTAAGTTCAAAGAAAGCTTGTTTGTGTATGGCACGATTCAATTACTTGACGATCATTTATGTGCGCGTTGGAACTTATGGTTTTTGTATTTCACAGTATGTGATGATTGTGTTGAAGGGTTCCGTACCCATTGCTTTTGGAGGTACTGAGGAGCCAGCTGCCTATGGCGAGTTAGTGTCGATTGGGGGGCTTAATGCTGATGTAAACAAAAAGTTAAGTGCTGAGGTTGCGGGAATTCTAGAGAGCAAGCTGTCTGTTCCCAAGTCGCGATTCTTCCTGAAATTCTACGACACCAAGGCAAGCTATTTCTCAACATCCTCAAGATGTGTCTTTTCTTTGTCTTGCACTTGTGTCTTCTCATTTCAATTTCCTGTGTATTTAGGCTCATCAAAGTCAAGAAAATGCACAGTGTCTGCATGCTTTACACCAGTCCTAGATCATGTAAATCACCCTTCACTATTTTAGAACCAAGAAAAGCTTTTACAAGCTTTTCATATACTCCCTCAGTTGCAAAAAATAAATGCAACATTTGACAAGACAGACTTAAGGATTTCAAGTGCTAAACTATTAGCCAGAAATCTAAAACACCCTTAAGATTTATAAGATAGAGAAATATTATGGACTAAAAATCGGTATTACAATCTAGTTTTTGTGAAAGTGGTATCAGCTACCTAAAGGTGCCCCCGGTCCATGCGGTGTGTGGGCACCCTACGGGATGCCAATGTGGCATACGGGTTTTGGTTTTTGCACCCAATGCCAATGGAAATCAAACTTACCACCTTTCTTAATGACCCAAGGGTTACCAGCAAGCTAACCCCTGTAGTTGTATTAACAATATTTTCTATAACTATAAATGCGCAAAGTGGTAGTTTTTGTCGATAAATATTTCGGTGATAGAAGTTTCATATGGTCATCTAAAGATGAGGAAGATGGTGCATTTATTTTCGGATACAATAACCATTTGCATTTATTTCAAGACAGAGGGAGTATATTTTATGGAAATTGTTATTCCTTGTACTTGTATTATATGAAAAATGCATTGTTTTCTGATAGTATAAAGAGTGTTTTTGGGCATTTTATGGATTGGTGTCTCTATATGTGTATCTGCAGGGTTCTTTCTTTGGATGGAATGGCTCCACTCTATGAACAGAGATTGCATTGGCAGGAACTTTAAATGCATTTGTGGAAAGATTGCCAAAAAAACATTATATTTAAGAAAATATTTGGAAATGTTTGGTGTTGAATAACAAGCTTTACTTACATTCATAGGTTGTTGGGTGGGTCTATTATGCACCAAAGTTTACAAAAGTATGAATAATTCTAATCTACAGATAATATCATAAAATATGAATTCCCAATTTTTCATACCATTTATTTATAATACTTCTTCTACATCCAAAATCAAGCACGAGTCGGAGCGATGATCGGAGCGGCGGAGGCTGCGGCAGTGGAGGCAGCGCCGCCCAATAACGATAGAAAGCCGGCGGAGCTGTTAGGGTCTTGTTCGTCAAGAAACAGATCCTCGGGTGCCCTGAACGCACCATGGGCACACACGATGCCCGATCCAACGAGCAATGCCGATATGAGAATCGACCCAACGCTGGTCAAGAAGACGACGATGATGCTCAAAACGATGAGCAGGCCGAGGGTCTCGCGCTCGGAGAACGTGCGGCCGAGGATGACCAGGGGAGGCTCTGTGGGGCGGAAGACGTAGAGGAAGAGCCAGGCGGCGAGGAGGCCGAGGAGGGTGAGGAGCGAGAAGGGGTTGGTGAGGAGGGAGACGCCGATGACGGCGGCCACCACGGTGAAGTAGTTGATGCGGAAGTAGGCGTAGTTCTTGCGGATACGGGTGGTGGCGTCAGAGATGGATTCGGGTTTGGAGAAGGCGGAGCGGTCGACGAGCTCGGACCACGGGCGGCGTTCGGAGAGGCCTGAGCGGACGGTGCCGGTGAGGTGGTTGATGAATGATCGGAAGGCAGGGGTGGCGACGGGTGGCTGAGGTTCGTCGGCACCACCGGTTTTGGAGCTGGAGACGGGGAGGACTACCGGCGATGGGGAGGCCGCCATGATTGGATTAAATAAATGGGTTTGTTTTGGGGTAGGAGCGAAGAAAAATGAGATGGGAAGGTGGCGACGGTTGGGTCGGATGGTGTTTACAATGGAAATTTGACAAGTGGGTTTCTTTTCTAGTTTCTAGGTGATTTTGTGGTCAAAGTAATTCCGTTTTAATGAATCCAAGAAAATTAGTTTTAGAGTAAATTATGAAATTGGTCCCTATAATTTGTTTATTCTAGGATGGTTTTTAGAGTCGGCATTTGATAACATATTGGTCTTTATCACTGACAATGGTTAACTTTCATCTGTTAAATTAGGGGCATTTTGGTCATTTGTTTCTGTTTTTCTTATTCCCTCTCTTCATTAGCTTCCATTCCATTCCTCAATTCGACCAAGCATATTCTCAATTCGATTTCACCATCATCCAACCTCTGATTTCACCATCGTTCTTTGATTTGATAGGAAGTGGCATTGGACCCACCTCCGGTGGCTGATGGTGGCCGACGGTGGTGGGTTTGTTTTTCGGTGGTGGAGTGGGTGGTGCTGTTGGAACCATTGATCTTGGTGGTTGACAAACAGGCACCCATGTCTTTGTAAGTCCACAAAACTGGATCAAAAACTGAAATTTGAAAATGGTATAGTGGGAATTGATGTTAGATTAATTCAAGAAGTGGGTTTATTACATGGTTACGAGGATGAGAAGATGAAGTGAGAATGGGAAACAATCAAGAAAATGGGAAGTAAATGGGAAGGAGGGGAGATAATCAGATAATGGTGGTGGTGGTCAAAAGAAATGTTATATATATATATATATATAGGGAGTATCATACAAGAACAAAGGTATTTGCAAGAACAAAGGAACCCATTTTGAGCCACACATTGATGTGAGTGTTAAGATTATGTGCGAGACAGTAACATGGTTACCGTGTCCAATGTTATAAGACACTAGTAGGTCACACCGCTGCACAATAAATTGAGAATATTTGGAATATGTGTGTGAGAGAAAATAATTAATTGATTATTAATTATTTAAAGGGAAAGGAATAAATAATTAGTAAAATTATTTATTAATCAATTAATCAGTTTGATTAATTAAGGGGAAATAATAAAAGGGAATTATATAATTGATTAATCAGTTTGATTAAAAAGATAATTATAAAGGTTACCTAATTAGAATCAAACACTGCCTAATTTATGATTATAAATAAAGGCTTTGGGGTAAATAATAATTAATGATCAATAACTTAACCCTCAAGAAAAATTCCCCCTCTCCCTCTCTTCCCCTTGATCGACGGCAAGCACGCACACACAAAACCAGTCGGGTTTTTGTTCTTCCAATCACGGTGGTCTAGCAACCCTCTCACGTGTTGTCAGTAGCGGTGTAACCCCTGCCAGCAATCCAGTCTGATTTCTCGCCAAAAGGTAATCGTCTAAAACACCCTACCTGCAATGGTTTGGGATTGGATCCGTTATTGGGAATCCAGGTTTTATTCCGTTGCGTGTATGTTTTGTAGCCTCAGATTCCCAACAGTGGTATCAGAGCCACTTCCCAAAACCTGCAGATCAGATTTATCTGCGTATTGGTTTTTGCTAAAATTCGATTTTTACGCGTTTAAGTTTTTTTTTTTTTTTTTTTTTAAAAAATTGGATTTTTATGTGGCGGTGGAACAGCGGCAGTTAGCCGACCGAACCACCGGAAACCACCGCCGGCGAAACCACAGATTGTGGTGGCCGGCGGCTGTCCATCGAAACAACCACCACGCCGCACCACAGTTGGTGGTCGCGGCTGTGGTCGACAAGTACCACCGCACCACCGATTGTGGTGGCGGTGGCGATCGGTCACGGTGGCGGCGGTAAAAACGAATCACAACCACCACACCACCGTTCGTGGTGGTGGTGGCGTTGACTGCATCAATCGGAGGCGAGAAGCCACGCCACGGTAACGTGGTGGTGGCGATCGCCGTTTGTTCAAACCGCCGGGAGGCGGCGGTGGTGATGGCGTTGCGCCGTTGCTGCCGTCGTACTCCCAATCGGCCGCCACACCACCGCTTGTGGTGGTGGCGGCGATGACGTCCTTGTTGATAGGCACCGCCGTGGTGGCAGCAGCCGCTGCTACCGTCGTTCTCCGAATCGACTGCCACACCACCGATTGTGGTGGTGGCGGCGATGTTTATTGTTGTTATGCGCCAATCACGGCGATGGAGGTGGCGATAAGCCGCTGCTGTCGCCGATTGATAAGAGGCGGCGACGGCGGCATGGTGGTGATGGTAGCGGTGGTCGACAACCACCGCAATGGGGTGTCGGCCACTGCAGGTTTTCCGATTGAATGAGAGGGCGGCGATGGTGGCTTTAGGGCTGCTGTCGTCGTCAGCCTTTGCAAATCGGCTCACGCTGCGAGCAAAGGCCTCGCGCCGCGAGCAGCGGCTGACAATGGTTGTTGTTTTTGATTCATGCGAGACAAGTTTCGTGTGATAAGTTTTTTAATCAGATAAGGTTAAAATCTTAGTTTTAATTTTATTAAATTATTTTAAATTAATTTAGTTAAAATTAAATTTAGTTTTTGTCGTCATAAGTCAAACCCTTTCGACCCATAGTTATGTTTTATTTGTGCGAATGCTTTATTTATTTATTGTTGGTTACGGGAGGCCTGCGTGCCATTTACAACCCGCTTTGATTATAATATTTTTAATAAAATAACCGAAGAAATTGAAGACGGAGCCAAGGAGACAACCATGGAGCTTGGAGCCAGTGGGAGCGCCAAGAAGATTAAGTTTTATGTTGTCACCTAGGGATAAGGCCGTCGTTTTGTGTTGGCTCACAAAACGACATAGTTTAAGGGTTTTGACTATGACATGTTTTAATTGTGTGGTTGTTTATATCTAATTGTTATTTGAATTGCGTGGTTGTTTAGTTACGTAATTTCTTTTTAAATTAAATATAAACGGTTTTAAAAATTAAATGTTTTAAAGAAAAATTGGATACAAATACAGTTTGTGTTTGGATCCAAGTTTTTGAAAACTGGCATTTTTAACCCTTATCAAAATCATAGATTAGTAAGTGCAACCCACTTTAGGGGGACCTCCGGTGTAAGGTACATAGGGCGTTGTAAGTGAACACACTATGAACGCCCGTGTTGAAACCGAAACTGGAGGGTGATAAAACTCTGCGAATTATCTCCGGGTGGTACCGGCCAGGGTTTGTCCAGGTCCCGGGTGGTGCAGTCTATTTTGGTAATTATTTATTCACCGGGTGGTACCGGGCCAAAATGCACTAGAGGGACTAAATATGCACGGATTAAATATCCGATGTCCCGACGATCTAGAAATCGTGTTTTCGAATTGAAATGCGATTGGTATAGTTTTTACCTACCATAGATCACATGAGTCGGTTTGACATGATCACATGCTTCCCGACACATGTGAGATATGGATTCTAGTCTAATAAATTTATTTCGAGGGTAATAATTTATTAGAAGTTTTTATAATTATAAACTAAGCTTGGAATTTTATTCTTTATTGTAAATGTCTTTTTCTGTAATCCCGTTTTATACCCCTGAGGAATCACTATGACTCATCAATGGAAAATGGAAACTTACAGGACAAAATTTTCCAGTTTGGAAAATGCACCTTGATAATATCTTGCGTGCACAGGGTAAGTTTTACGTTTTAGAAAAACCTGTATCACGACCTAAGAGTAATTCTCCTGAAGAGGAATTTACTCAGCACTTTAAGTACATGGCAGATGAATCGGATGTCATGTCAATTCTGATTTTCTCTATATCATCCGAGTTCGCGGATAGATTAAGAGATAAATCCTGCCACGAGGTCGTGAAAGATATAGAAAGCCAGTTAGGTTTCTATAGACACACAGGTAAGCTTCTGATTATGAAAGAGATACTTTCACTAAAGCTGAAAAGGGATCAGTCAGTTAAAGACCATCTTATGGAAATGAGGAGGCTCTTTAAATGCTTGACACGTTTGGGGTACAAAATGACTCAGGAAGAGTTAGTGTATCTCATGTGGTACTCGCTCCCGAAGGAGATATGTGACACAGCTAGTGCCTACATGAAAGAACCAAAGACTGACGTGGCAGCACTACATGAGAACATTCTGGCCAGTCTAGAGCCAAAGCCAGCACCTGCTGATCTCATGGATACTGATTGGATTGATGAGCTAGGGGATCTGAGTTGCCCAGAATGCGGTAGCAAGGATATTTGCGAGCACTCGATGAATATCGACCAGATAGAGATCGGTTTACCCGATGCTCCAGGTATCTTTATGATAGATTGCTTAATCATTTCTTATGAATCATGGGTAATTGATACAGGCAGTGGTAACCACATTTGTAATCATTTTCAGGGATTCACTAGAAGAAAGACTTTGAGGAAGGACCGTTCGAACCTACGAGTTGGCGAAGGCACTCCGCTGATAGCTGAAGCTGTAGGATCTTATAGTCTTAGTTTACCCTCGGGTCTAGTTTTGGAACTGGATAATTGTTTTATTCCAAACATGATTAAGAATGTTTTGTCTTTTGATTTGTTAGTAGACCAAGGTTTTTATTACAAATATGATTATAAAATGATTTCTGTCTTTAAAAATAATATTTTCTATTTTAAAGCAACACCTGTGAATGGTCTATATACAGTAAATCTACAAGACAGCAGTAGTGAAATCTATCATATAAGTAAACGATCCAAAGACATTGAGGATCAGACTTACCTCTGGCATTATCGTTTGGGCCACATAAACAAGAAACGCGTTGAACTACTCCTAAAAGGAGGTTTTCTTGGCACTTTCGATTATAAACCTTTTGATAATTGCGAGTCTTGTTTATCTGGCAAAATGACAAAGCAACCTTTCAATAAAGAAAACGAAAGGGCTACTGACTTGTTAGAAATAATTCACACAGATGTGTGTGGACCTTTTAGTCATATGGCAAGAGGAGGATACCGGTACTTCATTACCTTACTGACGATTTCAGTAGGTATGGTTATGTCTACCTTATGAGACATAAATCTGAAAGCTTTGAAAGATTCAGAGAATTTCAAAATGAAGTACAAAATCAACTTGGCATAAAGATCAAGTTTTTACGGTCGGATCGCGGAGGCGAATATCTTAGTGATGAGTTTGACAATCATCTGATGGAGTGTGGGATTGTATCCCAACTCACACCTCCGTATACACCTCAGATGAATGGTGTGTCAGAAAGGAGAAATCGTACTTTACTTGACATGGTACGATCGATGATGTGTCACTCTACGCTACCAATATCATTCTGGGGACATGCACTCGAAACAGCAACACATATACTGAACAGAGCGCCAATAAAGTCAGTAGAAAAGACACCATACGAGCTATGGAAGGGTAAGAAACCCAATATATCTTTTCTAAGGATTTGGGGTTGTGAGGTTTACGTCAAACGACCTACCTCAGAAAAACTCAAGCCCAAATCAGACAAGTGTTTCTTCGTTGGATATCCCAGGACCACCGTGGGATATTACTTCTACAACCCTGAAGAGAACAAAGTTTTTGTTGCTCGAAATGGAAAATTTCTGGAAGAAAAGTTTCTCAGTTCTGGGAACACTAGAAAGGATGTAGATCTACAGGTAGTAGACGAAGAAAACACTACACCAATTGTTGAGCCAGAAATTCAACATAAAAATGTTGAACCTCAATCAGAACCGATTGAGGAAGTGCAAACACAGGACCTTCGCAGATCCAATAGGGTGAGACAAGAACCAGATAGGTATCTTGGGTTTCTAGTCTCTCAAGACAGCGGAGACTTGAATGAACCAACATCCTATGGAGAAGCTATGTCAGGCAGTGAGTCTGAACAATGGCAAGAAGCCATGAAGGCCGAGATGCAATCCATGTACGACAACCAAGTATGGAGTTGACTGATTTGCCCCAACACAGTAGAGCTGTTGGACGCAAATGGGTTTTCAAGAAGAAAACCGACATGGATGGGAATGTACACACTTTCAAGGCCAGACTGGTCGCAAAAGGATTCACGCAAACTCATGGTATTGACTATGATGAAACCTTTTCGCCAGTGGCCATGTGAAATCAATTAGGATCCTGATAGCCATTTCAGCGTATTTCAATTACGAGATCTGGCAAATGAACGTCAAGACATCCTTTCTGAACGGAAAGTTAACAGAAGACGTCTATATGGAACAACCAGAAGGATTTATAGATCCTAAGAATCCTAATAAGGTGTGTAAACTGCTAAAATCCATTTATGGATTAAAGCAAGCATCTCGAAGCTGGAACTTACACTTTGATGAGCGAATCAAAGAATTTGGTTTTGCCAAAAGTGAGTTCGAGCCGTGTGTTTACACTAAGTTCAGTGGGAGCATAGTAACCTTCTTGGTCTTGTACGTAGATGACATTCTACTCATAGGAAACGATGTACCAACTTTACAGAGTGTAAAGAGTTGGTTAAGCAAATGTTTCCAGATGAAAGACCTTGGAGAAGCCGCTTATATACTTGGCATAAAGATCTACAGAAACAGATCTAAGCGGCTTATCGGACTTAGTCAAAGTACGTACATTGATAAAATCCTGAAGAAATTCAGGATGGATGAATCCAAGAAAGGATTTATCCCGATGCAACATGGCATAGTGTTAAGTAAAACACACTGTCCTGTTTCTAGTCAAGATCAGGACAAGATGAAATCGGTTCCATATGCATCAGCAATTGGATCGATTATGTATGCCATGTTATGTACTAGGCCCGATGTTGCTTACTCAGTAAGTGTTACGAGCAGATATCAACAGAATCCAGGAGAACCTCATTGGGTGGCTGTCAAGAACATTGTCAAGTACCTGAGAAGAACGAAAGATTTGTTCTTGGTCTTTGGAGGTTCTGAGGATGAAATTAGTGTCAACGGCTATTCTGACGCTAGTTTCCAGACCGACAGAGATGATTTTAGATCACACTCAGGGTACGTTTTCACCCTAAACGGAGGCGCGATCTCATGGAAGAGCTCGAAGCAGGACACGATTGCAGACTCAACTACAGAAGCGGAGTACATTGCAGTATCCGATGCTGCAAAAGAAGCTGTCTGGCTAAGGAATTTTCTGTCAGATCTCAGAGTGGTTGCCAGTGTCTCTAGACCGATCGATATAATCTGTGATAACTCGGGAGCCGTGGCGCAAGCAAAGGAACCTAGAGAGCATCACAAGTTGAGACATGTGCTCAGAAAATATCACCTTATCCGAGAGATCATTGGAAGAGGAGATGTGAGAATATGCAAGATTCCAACAGAAGAAAATGTCGCAGATCCGCTGACAAAGCCACTAGCAAGGGTGAAGCATGAGGCACATGCAAGCTCCATTGGGATGCAGTACCTGGACGCCAGTAGCTAGTTTTAGTTTATTAATTATTACTATAGTTGAATTTAGAACAATTCAATCATGTAAAGTTCTTAATGGAAATAAATTGAGGTTTTAATTCATGATTGTTTTAAGTTAACTATTTTTCGCATATTTAACATATTCATGATTTTACAAAGTTTTGTATGACATCTAAATTTCCGTAGCCACTTATTGAAATGGGAATTTCAATAGGGAGTTTAACGCTATTATAAATACTTGATGATTTATTCGAAGAAGAGAATAAAAGCACAAGTGATGTGACCAAGTATTTATAGATACTCATCAGAGTGCTTGGGTATTGGATGTGACCAGTATCAAGTCTGCTTCATGGAGCCTCAGTCATAAAGCATCGACTTGAAAGGTTGTCCTTAGACCTGAGATATTTGGTTTGGGAACACGAGGACTACTGTACTCTTAGTGCATTCTAACGCTACACCGTAACAGAGTGGCTATACGGGACGTGACTAGATGCATCGGAAGCCGTGGATCCAAATGCAAGTAGTCAAGAAGGGATTTGCACCTCTTTACTAAAAGAGAGATATTTCCGGGCCCCTTGACGATTAAGATTGGCAGAAAACGCGTGGCCACGCTCAGATAGAATAACAGTTGTTATTTAGCAATATCCGTTACTGCAGGCAATCTGAATCAGAGTCAAGAAATACTTGTCTTTGAGAAATGAATCCTCCACTCCATGTCTCAAAAACATTTTAGAAATATCGCGTGCAAAAGGAATGAACCTGTGTACAAATTCAAGCGTGAATTGTATCTCTGTATATAAGAGATCTTATAACCTGGTTAACCTAAGTGTCTGGCTAGGGACCTCCTTAGGCTAATGGTGACTGTGTAGTTACATGTCTAGCACAAGTGGGAGTCTGTTAAGATTATGTGCGAGACAGTAACAGGGTTACCGTGTCCAATGTTATAAGACACTAGTAGGTCACACCGCTGCACAATAAATTGAGAATATTTGGAATATGTGTGTGAGAGAAATAATTAATTGATTATTAATTATTTAAAGGGAAAGGAATAAATAATTAGTAAAATTATTTATTAATCAATTAATCAGTTTGATTAATTAAGGGGAAATAATAAAAGGGAATTATATAATTGATTAATCAGTTTGATTAAAAAGATAATTATAAAGGTTACCTAATTAGAATCAAACACTGCCTAATTTATGATTATAAATAAAGGCTTTGGGGTAAATAATAATTAATGATCAATAACTTAACCCTCAAGAAAAATTCCCTCTCTCCCTCTCTTTCCCTTGATCGACGGCAAGCACACACACACAAAACCAGTCGGGTTTTTGTTCTTCCAATCACGGTGGTCTAGCAACCCTCTCACGTGTTGTCAGTAGCGGTGTAACCCCTACCAGCAATCCAGTCTGATTTCTCGCCAAAAGGTAATTGTCTAAAACACCCTACGTTGTATCTGCAATGGTTTGGCATTGGATCCGTTATTGGGAATCCAGGTTTTATTCCGCTGCGTGTATGTTTTGTAGCCTCAGATTCCCAACAGTGAGCCCATATGGGTCCCACATAATAAAAAATCATATATGATTTAGTGGTGGGACCTACCTGAATCATATATGATTTTTTATTATATGGGACCCACATCACATGTGATCCAGAATTGTCCCTTTGTTCTTGCAAATTGAATTTATTCTTGTTTGAACCTTTCTCTCTCTCTCTCTCTCTCTCTCTCTATATATATATATATATATAGAGAGAGAGAGAGAAAGGTTCAAACAAGAACAAAATTAATTTGCAAGAACAAAGGAACAATTCTGGATCACATGTGATGTGGGTCCCACATAATAAAAAATCATATATGATTCAGGTGGGTCCCACCACTAAATCATATATAATTTATTTAATGATGGGTCCCACATAATATGTGGCTCAACATGCATTATTTTGTTCCTACAAATGAGGTTGTTCTTGTATGAACCTCCCTATATATATATATATATATAGAAGTAGGTTCAAACAAGAACCAAACAAATTTGCAAGAATGGAGGAACCAAGGAAATCACATGTGATTTCCTACTAAAGCTCGCCCACTCGCACGACCCACTCGCCTTGTCGGGAGCGTGTACTACACTCGCCAAAGGGGAATCACATGTGATTTAGTACAAAATCACATGTGATTTCCTTGGTTCCTTCATTCTTGCAAATGTGTGTGTTCTTGTATGATCCTCCCTCTATATATATATATATATATATATATAATATATATATAGAGGAAAGTTCAAATGTGAACCACTTTTTGGTTGTGAACGTGAGGACAACCGAGAGCGCGACACGTGGCGGCTTTGAGTGTGGTCCCCCCCTTTAATTCAATCCCCTCCCATGAATCGCGCCTAGTCATCCGCCGTGGATCTAACGTGGCGCCTAGTCATCTGCCACGTGTCGCGCTCTCGGCTGTCCTCAAGTTCACAACCAAAAAGTGGTTCACATTTGAACTTTCCTCTCTCTCTCTCTCTCTATATATATATATATATATATATTTTTTTTTTTTACTTTGGTGTTTAAGTTTGCAGTTTGCTCATGTTTTCTTGTTCTGTTTTGAAGCTCTTTTTTGTTCTTCGATTTCACCGTCCAACCTTCGATTTTATTTTTTCAATTTTTTTGAAGTTTTAATCAAAACTACATAGTTTTGATGTTGTGTTGTACCTAAGCTTAGGTAAATGACAGTCACACACTCCTTTTTCCCTAATGAGTTGTTAACAATAGATGAGAGACAAAAATTTTAATTTTGAAAAAGAGAGAAAGATAGTTGCATAAGTTAAAAACCTAAGGGGTAAAACATGTCAATCTTGAAAACCATATCCATTTTAATTTCTCTTCTTCTTCTACCTCCCTCCCTCTCTCTTTCACAGAGTCAGTCAATACCTTCCCTTCCATCCGCCATGGATGCCATCATCTCCTTAAACAAGATCCAAATCTCCGGCCCAACCCTCGCCTCCTTGATCCAACGCGTCTCCTCCGCCGCCGGCGACGTCGACGGCCTCCTCTTCGGCCGTGTCAGCCACATCGCCCCCGTAACCCTCTCCGACGACTCCTCCTCCCGCCGCCGCCGCCACCACCTCCGATCAACCTAACCTCATCGCCACCGTCACCTCCTTCTTCTCCTCCACCTCCACCTCCACATTCTACTCCGCCTCCGGCCAAATCGACACATCAACGCTCAACAACCTCCTCTCCACCTCCGACGATCGCCTCATCGGCTGGTTCTCCGGTCGCCGGAAAACTCAACTCCGGCCGTCCATGAGAGAATCCTCCGTCACCTCCGCCCTCGCTTCCAGTATCCAGTTCTCGTCTCAAGTCCAAAACTCCACCGAAACCCTAACTTTTCCCCCTTGTGTTTTCCTCCTCTTAACGACGCCGTTTCAGGACCAGTTAATCCACACTCATGAGTACAAAGCGTTTCAGTTTCGATCGTCGACCGATTCCTTTGATCCCAAAACCCTAGATGTGGTGAATTTGGGGCCGGCTTTCCGAGGGCATTATGGTAATTTCACACCAAACTCTCCGTTTCCCGATCTGTCCTTTCGGGTGAAGGGTTTGAATTGCGAGTCTATGGTTGAAGACGAGGGTGAAAAGGAGAAGGAGAAGTTTGGGACGTTTTGTGATGAAGGGTTTAAAATTGGGAGGTTGAAGAACTTAATGGGTTCAGATGCAGCTAATTACACTGCTGAATTGGAGGAGTTGTATAATAGTATGATCAAGAAGTTGAATGGATTGGCTAAGGTGGTTGAACAATCTTCTGCTAAGGTTCTTGAACAGGTAATTTGGGTGTTCAATTGGTGGTATGATAGCATTTCAAATCATGATTAAGGGTTTGTTTGGTTAATGGTGGTGTTTTTTTATAAATGATTTACAGGAGAATCATAATATGAAGTTGAGGTACAAAGTGGCAGGATTTGAATGAATGAATGATGGTTGAAGGCCATTATGTGCTCCTTAAGGTAAAAGTTTCAAATACTTTCCTTGATTCATTTAGAATTGGGATTTACTCAAATGTTGAGATGGATGGCATATGAGAAAGAGAATGCTTAATAGTTTCAACCATTACCATATGTTGCATCTAATGTCTTTTGTATTAATTTATTTTTTGGTTCGACATTACAACGGTTGACACCCAAGGTAGATCATAGATGCCTATAACATTTTTGTGACTACTTGGAATGAGATCATGCTCATGTTTTAGGTTGTGGGTGTTCTTGTTGAAATCATCTATGCTAAATGCAGTTGTTAGTTATGTAGGTGATTGATCTGTTATCCTTCTTCTCTAAATCTGACAAAATTGTGTTTGAATGATGCTTTGTGTTATATAGTGTTTGGGATTGCTTTTTGAACTCCAAAAGTGCTTTTGGTTAAAAGTGCTTATTGGCTTTTGGTGATGGTAAAAGAAGGTTTTAAAAAAATGTTTGGATTAGTTTTTTTATGATAAAAGTCAATAAGTCAATAAGTTAAAAAATGTTTGGGTTAAAAAGTAAATTTATGTGAGAGGGAGAAGCCAAAAGTCAAAAGCCAAATCAAAAAGCACCACTCTCCATGCTTTTCAAAAATAACTTTTCCCTTTATATCAAAAAGCACTTTTGAAAAGTGCTTCTTAAATACCCAAACATTATTTTTAACTTATTGGCTTTTTGAAAAGCCAATAAGTCAATAAGCACTTTTGAAACGCAATCCCAAACACTAAAAGTCAATATTACTGAGATTTAAGCTCTTGTCAAAAACTAGTTTCATGCCTAAAGATGATTGACTACAGAGAGACCATGAATGTTTTAAAATTTTCTGAAATTAAAATTAGTAAAGGGAGATGTATGGTATTGTAAACAAAAGAAAGAGGGGAGCGTATCACATTATGTTTTTGCATCTGTTAAATAAGATTACAACTTTATTAATAAAGAATAATATTTAGAGTAAATTACGGATTTGGTCCTTGTGGTTTGGGGGTTTTTATGGATTTGGTCCCTAAACTTTAATAATTATGGATTTGGTCCCTGTGGTTTGCAAATTCTTTTGGATTTGGTCCTTGGGGTTTGCAAATTCTATTGGATTTGGTCCTTATGGTTTGCAAATTCTATTGGTTTTGGTCCTTGTCTATTTGCACTACCAGGGACCAAATCCAAAAGAATTTGCAAATCACGGGGACCAAATCCGTAATTACTGAATTTTAGGGACCAAATCCATAAAAATGCTCAAACCACAAGGACCAAATCCGTAATTTACTCTAATATTTATTATTAAGATCAAGAAAACTGCACAGATAAAAGTATCTGGCTAGGGGTGCACACGGGTTGGGTTGATCGGGTTGAGGGCGTTTCGAGAATTCAACCCGATGTTGTCGGTTTGAAACTTTTTCAACCCAACCCAACCCAAACAAAAGTTCAACCCAACCCAACCCAACCCGTTCGGGTTGATTGAGTTGATCGGGTTGGTCGGGTTATGTTTAAAGTTAGATAATAAACCTAAAAATGATGAATAATTAAAAGGTTAAAGACGATTTATGTAGTGTTTCCGGGTATTGCCGTACACAAAACTATTTTTCTTAATTTTCATGTGTATTTATGCGTATATATGACTTAACATGCACACATATATACATATATAAGAGTTATAAAGAAATGGAGAATAGATTTAAAGTGTGTGTGTGTGTATATATATATATGAAGAGGCTATGCAATGGTGTAATTATCTAATGTACATATTAATATGAGCTTAACAATCAAATAAATTAAAAAATATAAAGAAATATCGGGTTCATCGGTTGGTCGGGTTGGGTTGGGTTCGCATGATGCTAACTCGATATCAACCCAATACCTTCGGTTTGAAAAAAATTCAACCCGATTAGACGTCGGGTTGCTTTGGCTTGATTTATTTTGCCTCGGGTTGGGTTGGGTTGATCGGGTTCATCGGGTTTGTCGGGTTTTTGAACACCCCTATATCTGGCTCTCAAAGGTTTTGGCAACACTCTTAACGCTGTGAATCTAATGATCACGCCCTAGGGTTTGATGCAGATTAATCGAACACTAACAGCAATAACGTTTGATTTTTAACACAAAGTAGATGCAGAAAATAGGCACTAGTCGCTATAGAACAGTGGGCAACTATAGAGAAAGAGAGCAGATTCGTGTATTTTTATCTGATTTTTGGAGTAGAAACTACCCACTATTCATCATAGACTCATAGTTCTGTGACTTCTGTCACTCTCAATCGTTGATGGTTTAGAAGTTTTTCCACTGCATATGTTTTAGTTACTTCTATGTGTATGGAATTTCTTTTGATTATCATGAATATATAATTCTTCTTCGTTGTTCTATAACATCTTACATATATTTTTCCTGATAAGGGTTGACCTTATGTCCCGAAACTTGCATACATACTTGAGCCTTATGAGCATAGGTGAACCAGAAGGTTTTGGTTCAAGCCATGAACGTTATCTCTTTGCAAATATACAATGGAAAGAAGCATCTTTCATTAGCCTTCTAAATTTTTGTCATACGTCGCCTAGTGGATAAGTGTCTCCATCACTTCCATTAGTTAGGGCAGCTTAATCGGCTTTGATTGCAACTAATCAGTTAACTGAAAATATGAAATGGGGATTAATCCACTTTTTCTTGCTTGTACTCATCAATTGACTTTCTCAAGTAGAAGGCAATCTTTTCCATAAACTTTTTATATAATTGTATCAATGGAATAACATTCTTCATCTAGAAAGGTGGTGATTGTAGTAAACTAATTTAGTATCTAACTGTTGATGCTCGTATGTATATCTAATGAATTGCTCATGCGCTTGTTCTCCCCATGTAGGTGACCAAATACATTTGAGGAACACCTCCCATGCTCTTAATGTTCTTTAGATGATTGAATTACTTCTTTTGTGCTTACAAAGACATTTCTCATATTTGTCTCTAAATTCTTTTTTGCTTCAGGTTTGTGAAGCAAGCAATTGTTGACTTGAAGCTGGAAGTTGGTCTTGTTACTTGTAGAACTGTAAGAAGTACTTGTGAAACAACTGCTGTTGTTTTGGTTGGGATTCATGCTGTGTATAACTTTTTGGGCATGCCCCTAAATTGTCAACAAGTTGGTCTTCTGTGTCAGTTTTCTTCATGATTTGAAGCCGTCTCAAAAGAGTTGGAGGTGGGTAGTTATTTTCGAGGACAACTGTGTCTTGTTCTTGGTACTCAATTGCAAGTTTATAAGCATTTTGAGGTTCCTGTGATGATAATAGTCCTTTTACAAGGCCCCTGACTGCTCTTTTGGTCTTGACTTAACAGGGGATAGTGAAGATAACAACCACCAAAGATTAGTAATGATGAATGAAATAAACAAGATGATAAAAAAAATCAAATTGATATTATTCAGGGATAATCAAGTTATGTTACAACACCTAAACTCTAAAATGCATACAAGTAATAAAAAAGAGTTGTATCTCTAGTACACACCTTTGCTCTTGTAGTTGTAGTTGTAATTATAGAGATTTGTTTAAATATGGACCCGGGTTCTCTCACACGGGTGCATATCCTTCGTATACTTGTGTTCTTTAAGGGTCCCCCTTGTGTTCTTGCATGGCCGCTTCCTTTGTATACTTGGGTATCTAAAAACCCCAATCCCGATCTCAAACCAATTGTAGGCTTGAATTGTATCATATGATATTAAACCATGTATATCAACATAATTAACTTCATATGAAGATTTCAGCTTAAATCATCAGCTTTCTTGGTCAGTTTTGGAGTAAACAAGTTTCCATGGTCCTTTCTTTGTTCCTAACCTGAGAAAGAAGTAGACAGATTGATCAAATAAAACCATTTAATTCATACAGTTTTATGACATTTGGAATCGGGTTTACCTCCAAATTCCAGCGACTACACGCAATGTCATAAATAGAAACAATCCAGTCCAAACTCCAGGAAGACCAAATCCAGGAACAAGAAGAAAGAATGCTGAAGTTGCTACTCCAATTGCCACCTTGAAGAAAGTATATTCAGAATCTAGTTCACATAATCCCAACTAAAGCACAGTGGGATGAATATAGCAAAATACCATGGAATACGAAGCATATTTGAAATCTGAAACTCCATAGTAGAGCCCATCAAGCACAAAAGCTATAGCGTTCATGGGTTGAGATGCAGCTACAAACTACATAACAACATCAATATCAAGAAACCACATTTATATCATATCGACAGTATCCCATTTGTAATTCCATCGAAAAGATCTACTATACAAAAAATAGGGTATCCTTACCAAGGTACCAGACCTTGCAATATTTAGAACTTCCGAGTCTGTGCTGAATAACCAAGATAGATGTCCGAATCCTAGGAACAAGATAAAAGCCAGGCTAACTCCTGCTGTTAAGCCAATCTGATCATCACCCAAAAGAGAGATAAAGTTGGATCAATGTGATATTATTTCCTTCCCTAAAAAATTTAAGCCTGGTTATGAAGTGAAAAGGATACCGAGAAAACAATATATCCCTAACCTGCAGACATCTGTATATTACTCTGCGTGCTTGACCATAGTCTTTTTGCGAGTAACTACTAGCAAGAATGGCCTGTAAAAGAGTAAATGAATTTCCATAATGCTAAACAATTGAACTTAAACACAAGTAACATCAACTTGTGCTCATAAGAAACATCCAAGATCTTGAATCAGTGTTTACTAGTTACCTGTCCTGCAAGTGCTAAGGCATCAGTAAGCAAAGACAGAGCCAACCAGACTTCTAAGCATATCTGGTGACCAGCCATAGCCACCGGGCCTTCTCTTGCTGCCACTGATGTAGATAGAGTCATAGTAACAAGTATAGCTAAGCTCCTAGACATTAGAAGCCCACCTGAAGAAAAAAATGAACGATACTGTAATTCGTAAAATACTTATTATTGGCTCACATATCAGTTGCTTAAAGGAACATACCAGATTTTAAATATCGAGTCACTTTTTCACCATCTAGATTTGGAGTGACGAGTACAACTTCTTCATTCAACCTCCATAGTAGGATGAAAGCAATCAAATATCTGCAAGTAAGTTCAGACTCGATAGTGAGATAATTAAACAACTTTCAGGAACATTTTACTGTGAAACTAGAAAAGAATGACACCACAGCATGACGTACTCAGAAATTACCGTCGCAATTGCAGCACCACTAACTCCTAGTCCAGAAAAGAAGATCAACACTAGATCCAGTATCACATTTAGCAAGTTTCCAGCAACTGTAATGCCCGCATGCAAAATGTTATGAGTTATAAATGCATAAAAACAGAGTTATGTTGGAGTAAAATGTTGCAGACGCTATTACAGTAGTACTTATGGAATTCTAATACTTGCCAATGGCATATAGAGGGGTCTTTGTGTCCTTAAAGCCACGAAAAGTTCCTTGTGCAGCCAAGGCTAATACGATTGCTGGAGCACCAAACGCCTTTATCGAAGTAAACTGCTCCGCAGGTATTCTCATTGGGGAATCCTGAAAAATGTGTCCTTGTCAATACCAAGTTAAACAAGCTACAGTATGCAAGACGCAATGAAATATTGCATTTTGGAGATAGGTTGCTTCTTGAAGTTTTACAACAATAAGAAGAATATGTTAGACAGGTGTGTGTAAATTGTAATTGTAACTTCACTGAAACCAAACCACACAATCCCATTACACCCCTCTTATCCAGGCTCCTCTACAGTTGTAACTCCACAAAAGTTAAGCTCTAAAGATATGAAGCTTCACACTTATTTGTGAAGCTTTGGTGAGGATACACATAGATTTTGTCAGAAGGAGCTAGATAATGAGGAAATTGGACATTTATTTGGATAGGAAGGAATAAGGATCCTTGGACATCAGATGACAGCGGGTTCGTAGATAATATTTCACTAAAGGGTTCCATTGTAAGTTTGTCAGTTACTTAATTCTGTATGAAACTAGTTTGGGAGTGGATGAATACAATAGATTCTGAACTTAATGACGGAAAGAACGGATTAGTGATGGGCGATATAAATGAGAACATAAATACCTTAATAGAAGTGATGGATAGACAAAGAATAAGCATGCAACTACTATAAATCTTATTTCATATGAGAAATGATAAACTGGTACGAAAAACTAGCCATTCAGGCAAGAAAATCCTTAGAATTGGCAAGAACTAAAGGTATAACTAGAATGCAACACTTGCTTTCAAGTTAATTCGACTTCATTACGCGTTTCTGGCAAAAGAAATGAAGTCTTAGGAAAGAAAGGAAAAGTAAAGTAGTTAACTGAGCATTAAATGAACAAAACAGCTACGAAAGACGTACAACAGGTATACCCATGGTGTTCAATAAGAAGCCAGAACCAAGAGAAAGTGCTATGGTTTCTGCAATGCCAAAGGCAGCAGCAAGGGCCAAAGAAGTTGAAACTGATGGCAGAAACTTCTTCTTCTGAAATTCAGCCATCCCATCTGAACAAAAGAGAAATTCAAGCAAAACCTTCATTACATCGATAAATGTATAATAACAAGGTGGTCCAAACTGCAAAATTGTGAAGTAGGTGGCCATGAATCAGAGTAGAATCATCCTCACCTTTGACTAATACTGCCTGCTCTTCAGCAACAAATGAGGTTGTGATATTGAGCAGAGGAATATTGAACAATTTTGCCACTAGGTTAAAGATTGATATAGAAACACCAACTGCAGCCAATTCAGCAGAGCCTACAACCAAACACATCATATACATATATGAGAATGGTAATACTAAAGATTTTCCCTTAACTTCAGGATCCCATAGATTAGTAGTCTCATGGGCTGAAAACTAAAACCAATAGCAGACCAATACAACCATTAAAGTTGACGATGATTGAAGGCAAACTTTATGGATTATCAACATTTTTAGATAACTCATTAGTGGATTCAAACTTCCCGTGTTTCAAACACTACCTGATGTTGGAAATAAATTGGACTTTAGCATTATTTGTATTAAATATTAAACGACAATTAATTTAAATGTTATACTTATCAAGAGCTCCAAGTTAGATCTATTAAACTCTTTATGGTATTACGTTAATCAAATTGATTTGTGATTGTGTGTTTATGTTCCTACTTCATTATTGTTATCATATGTTTAAGCAAATTTCATATATTAATAACAAATGAAAGATAGATTATAACGAGGATGAGTTTATTACCCAAATGACCAACAAAAGCAGTATCAACAAGTGAAGTGATTGGATCAGCAGCAAGAGCTAACAAAGCCGGCAACGCAATTGACATAATCTCCATTCCAAGTTCATCAAACTTAAGCTTCTCTCTGCACCCCAAAACAACTAAATCAATATATAGGAAAATAAAATACTTTTAAGTTCCTTATTAACCGTACACTTCAACATAATTTCGTCTAAAAAACAGTTTATAAAGCATAATAAATATTCAGCAATTTAGCTCTAATCTATTTACACATCCAAACAGCAGTGTTTAGGAAACACAGGCATTTTTGTCATAATAAAACTTCCATTAACAAGGTTTTGTTGTCTCCAACTCAATTTACAACAAAAGACAAAATCGCAGATATAGGCTGTGTTTGGCAAAAATAAGCTAAGCTAATAAGCTAGTACATGTTTGGATGGACCATAAACTAGCTTATAAGCTAACTTATAAATTACCTTATCGAAATGTTAGTTGGAGTAGTGTTTCTTTCGGAAGTTTTTTCCGATTATACCCTTATTAATATTAACTATCATACCTTTTTGGTCATTTGACATACTCATAAGCTAAATTTTGCCAAACATAATTTATTTATTAGCTACCTTATTAGTCCTAGCTTATCAACTAACAGCTAGCTTGTCAATAAGTTAGCTCAATGTGAATTAGAGATTACCTGAAACCTTGAATGAAGGATACGAAGGGGTTGAATGAAGTCGAATCAGACGGCAGATAAGGATCCGGATTGTCTTCATCTTGTGAATCAATTTGGGATTCAAATCCGGTTTTTTCAACAGGGAGTTCTGGAGATGATGTGCTAGGGTTTTGTTTGGATGATGATTTTGGTAGGGTTCGAAGTCTAATTGAAGAATCAGAGATTTGTGTGATGGATTGAACTTTGAAACAGCGAATATCATGATGAAGATTTGATGAAGGAAAAAGAAGAAGATGATGATGATGATGATGATGGTGGTGGGAGAGATAGCAGTTGTTCATGATGATTTGCAGCATCTGAGAGTGACCAACCAAACCGGGAAGCAAAGCAGGCAGATATTGATTTTGTTATCAACGAATTTTTAACGGCTAAAATGCAAGGATTTTAATACAAATATCTCTGGTCAATTTGTATGTTTCGTATATTTCAAATCAGCCCCCAACTTTTTAACAAATTTCAAAATATGAAACTATTCAAAAAGAATATTTGTTATGTGCCTAAAATGATAAGTTTTTATGGAAGGCATAGCGTCATCGAACCAACGAACGACTACCACAAACACAAGCACGCACACCTCCCCGGCGGTATCGGACATCCACAGGCAGCTCACCAATCCAACAAAGTGGTGGTGATTGGTGGTGGTCAATGCAATGGTGGTCGTTGGCGGTGGTGGCCGGATGTGGTTGTTGCCGGTGGGGGTCAATGGTGCCGTTGGTGGTGGTTGCTGGTGGCGGTCAATGGTGGCTGTTGGTGTGGTTGCCGGTGGCGGTCAATGGTGGTCGTTGGTGGTGGCCGAAAGTGGTGGTGGTCAATGGTGGTCGTTGGTGGCGATGGCCAGAGGTGGTTGTGGCGGTGGTCGGAGGTGGTGGTGCATATTAGGATGGGGTAGTTTTTTCAATCAAATCATTTGCTATAGAATGACCAATTCCTCTACTCAAGGATTTTGAAGGAATTCAGACATTTCATTCTATAGGAATCCATGAACCAAATAATGGAAAAGAATTTGGTCAAAGGATTTGAGGTTTCTAATTCCATTCCATCAAAATCCATGAACCAAACGCTCCTAACGACTGGACCAACTTAAGGACTGGTACTCTTCATGTCCTCAAATTAACTCCCCTTGGATCATATCCACAGTTTGCCAAGGAACTTACCGCTCTTAGGAAGACCAACTTAGCTAGACATGATTTGTGTGTCTAAAATGATAAATAATAGCTTGGTATTTAACTTCTATAAGTTACTTTAATTATAGTTCTAAAATGAAAATATAAATAATGTAACCTTACAAACTTTTAAAACCCAATCTCAACCATTAGTGTAGATTAAACCAGTTTTTGAATTTACACTTAATTGCATCTTTTATTGATTTGATAAGCGATTTGAGATTTTAAAATACACAAAATCAAAGGCTTGGAATTTGGTTTGTGGGTTTATAATATTTGAAATTCCCTCACAAATTGAAATCTTGTATACGAATTTAAATAAACATTTACGACTTTTAATGACTTTTAACAAATTATTAAATGGATATTGATTTTCTTGGGCTCGAAATAGTATGTAATTTGCAACAACTATCAACCCTCTTTTTTTGTGTTTGATGTTATAGTTTAGATATCAACGTTAGAGGAAAGATGGTATAATAAATCTCTAAGAAACTTGATTCTTTATAACATGTTCTATGTTTAATAAAATCACACATCCAAGTCTTAGTCGGAATAATTATAAAAGCATTCACAGGGATGGGAGTTTGAATAAATATGAGACTGAATAAGAACGATTGAGAATGGGAACGAGTATTCGAATTTCAATGCAATGTTTGATACTTAGATGAGAAACGGAAATCATACAAATATATGTTGATAAGGTTTTTGCTACGAAATATATAATTTTGTACATAGAAAATGTTTTCGTGTTTTCTTAAAAAGTTAGCGTTCTTACATGAACTTTCCTTTGTATAAACATTACACAAAGAATTACTAATTTATACAACATGAAAAAGGTCACATTCCCCTTGTGTGGATGGGGATCCTTGTTCCTCAATAGGACAACATATGAAATCTCATTTATTGTCATCTCTAAAGCATGCTCTTAATTGAAAAAATAATTGAAGATAATTTATGTTTCCACCGACACTCAGGATTTTCTTTTTTAGAAATGCAGCCCATACTGACTGACCATTTGCCATTAAGGCCACTTCAAGTTTTCATAACTGTTAATTTTATTTATTTATTTTTTTAATAAAAAATATGGACTTTAAACTAGTGGAATTGAAGAGAGTTAAAATCGACTTTCTATTTCTACCAAAAACTGGTTTCATCCATCTTTAATTGCCATCTACAACATAAAATAGTTTCTTCTATTCATAGAAGATAATGGAAGAGTAGTTCATTCCAAACATCAGGAACACCAGGCAAGCACCAATGTATGCAATCCGAATAACTCGTGGGGTTTGCCAATTGCTCATCCGTTCGCACCTCCCAAAACTTACGATAAATCGAAGGGTGCCCGTCTTTTCGGTATTCAGACAGCTGAGTTATGTTGATCACACTAACCTTCGACTTCACCTTACTCACAACATTCTCCACCATCCTCATTGTCTCCAAGTCTGAACCACTTCCCCAATACCTTTCATCTTCGATCAGAGATTTTTGATTGTAACAGTTGCCTTCCGTTCCTGCTTCCCACTCTCGACTCCTACCAACGTTTATCGAATTTGAAAAAGAGTCAGAATCACAATTTAAATGCCTAAAGCTGCTTGCCATGGTTGTTGCTTATGGCTTAATAGAGACGGACGTACCAAAGATGAGTAGGAGACATGGTGACGAAAAATGCTTTTTGCTTTGAAGGATCGATGTTAGAATCTACCCAATTTGCCCATGCATCCATGGCCAACTCCATCGCTTCCAACCCTTGTGCTTCTTCACAAACTCCATTTTCCTCTTTACTCCATCTACATCCAAAAAAATGGCTTTAAATTTTAATACATAATGAAATTAAAATTAAACTGCTTTTTGGCAGTTGCTAAATGGTTTAGTGCAGGATGATTATGTGGTCATATTGGGTAAGAGGCTCTTATGATATAATGCAAAATTAAATATGGTTGTTTGGTAATTTTCAGAATGAAATTAGGATGCTAAATGAACAAGTCCCAAGATACAAAATCATTCAGAAGGTTTTAGAACCATCAAGAGAAACAAGATTCACCTCTTAGCAATTCAGAAGTTGCCTCTTAATGGAACTATTAAGAGGTAAAACGAACTTATGAGGAAACATGAAATGCTGTATTGACAACTAGTAGAGAAAGTTTAGGTTCACTCACAACAACTTTACAGGACCTTGTCTCCACCACAAGTAGGAATTAAAGATCAATATATCGGCATGCTTCCATTCAGACGCGTGCCTCAAAACTGAATCCGGTCGCATAATTCTCTCATCCAGTCTGTGATTGACTGGATCATCGGAGTTTGACTCAACTACAAGCGGTGCCCATTGAAATTCTATTGTTGCATTGTACTCCTATTAACAAAACAAACCTCAATTCTAAAACTAACAATACAATTTCATTGAAAACGAAAACCAAGAATTGAACCATTTGGACAAAAATGCAAGCAATATACCTCTGCTCGGAAAATGGTAAGAGGGGCATTTGGTGTGATGGACCTCTTTTCGGCAGGGATTACCGATTGTAACAAACATAGCATTGATATCCATTGACCTCTGTTTAGTGAATCCCCAACAAACATCAATCTCTTCCCCCTTAACTTTTCCCATATCTCACTTGCATTCCATCTAAAATTCAAAGTTCAAGAAACCCTAACATCACACATTTTTTCGCTTACTTCAAATAAAGATATAATTCCAATTTGTTTACAAACTTCGCTATTGAGAAGATGTTACCTCTTGAGATTGCAGCCATGAGGTTGCCATCTCCAATACTGGTAACCCGAATCAGGCCTTCCATGTTTGAGGCAAGCCAACTGGTCAGACATGTATGGACAATCGGATTCGTTATAAAGCGGATAAGAAGCGTTGTCGAATACCCATCTCCCCGAAAACACATTGCATGAATCCTCTTTCTTTTCTTCTTGTTTATGAGATGGAAGCAAATGTAGGTCCCATTCAGCTTTCTTTCCTCTGTACTTCACTGTGGACTTGCAGGTGCTGAATCTATCCAAAACCACTGAATTCCCCCATAATTACCAGATAAGATAATGCCATTGCATGAATACAAGTAACTGTAATACAGGATTCAGCCAAATGGGCTGAATTGCCATTTTAGACATGAAAACCTATACTTTCTAATTTGAACACAATCCATGTGGATGTTATAAAAGTTAACAGAATAGTTCTCAAAAGTTAGTCACTTTTCCCCAAAATTGGAACAGAGTTCATATGAATGCTAAAGTTGAAAGATTAAAGAAATCACATCAGGGTTTGCCAAAGTAAAAAAGTACAAAAACCCAACTCATAGATCAAGAAACAAGATAAATTAAAGAGACCCATCAAGTTAAATCACAAGAAAAACAGATTTATGACCATGATACACAAACAAACCCTAATAAAAGCATCTTTTTAAGAATGAAACAGATTGCAAACCTGAATGATTGAGGGAAGAAGATGTGGGTGTGAAAGAAAATGTCTTCTTGACATTATTTCGAGTACCAGCATCATCTCCTTTCCGGTGGATTTCTTGAAATCGGCGCTCGTTTATAAAGATTGTACAGAGCACAAAGAGGAAGAAGACAAGTGCTATAAGTGGAAGTTGGGTCTTCTTGTGAATCATTCTTTGTCTTTCTTTCCACAGAGAAGAGAAAAGAGGGAGAAAGAAAAGAAAGAAGAAATGGTGATTTTTGATTATTTGAATTGCAATTAAGAAGAACAAGTCTTTTGTTGACTTTGTTGGACAGACAGACATACCCTCTTACATTTTTATATTAACGGTTAAGACGCTGGTTATTCTCTAAATTGCAAATTAAAAAACAAGAAAGAAACATCTTTATTCCCTTTTAACATGGTGGTAGTGGACTTGTGGTGGTCCTCCTCAATTGGTACTACTATAAACTAAAAGAGCAATTGGAAATGACACCATTTTTGTATATTTGGAAAATGAGTTATTCAAATTAACCTTCTACCATAAATTATTACTTTGTATTAATTGTTTTATGGTACCTCCCTCAATCATTATAATTTCAATGTATTTGATTCAACAAGACGTTCATGTAAAACATTCGTTAAACCGAAACCAACTTTGTGTTGAAAAATGTCACACTTCAAACCCAAAGAGGCCAAAGGAAACCTACGCACATGATACGCGTGAATGAGCACGGAGCATACCCATGTTTTAGATAGGTATCTAACGTTTAAACATGTGGTGTAGTAACAATACACATTACCCACGTCTACTTTCAAACCCAAAAGCCACCATAAGCGTACAAAATTGTTGAACATTCTTGGACCATTCGCAGCGCCTTCGGTTTGGGGATCGGCATGGCTGTTTTGCCGGTCGGTACCATAGGCTACACCGCAGAGGCCGATCGGCAAGGGGGTTAATTGGTGTGTGCTTGCCGACGCTTTAGACCTCCCCCCACCCCACCCCCTTCCAACAGCTCTCTTCCAACGGCTACTTTTTTTCTTTTTAATCTCATATATATATATATATAGAGAGAGAGAGAGAGAGAGAGAGAGGAAAGTTCAAATGTGAACCACTTTTTGGTTGTGAACGTGAGGACAACCGAGAGCACGACATGTGGCGGCTTTGAGTGTGGTCCCCCAATTTAATTCAATGCCCTCCAATGAATCGCGCCTAGTCATCCGTCGTGAACATGACGTGGCGCCTAGTCATCCGCCACGTGTCGCGCTCTCGGTTGTCCTCACGTTCACAACCAAAAAGTGGTTCACATTTGAACCTCCCCATATATATATATATATATCATTCTCAATATCTTTTGTATCCCATTCTCAATCTTTTCTATTCTCAATCTCTTTTCTAATGGATCAACAAAAAACCCACACGGGATCTAAACGTACCCGATCGAGGGTCACAAATATTTCGACGTCCCAAATGCCGAGTCCGATGGGGGCCTACCTCCCCCCAAATATTTTTATTTCGTAATGTAATTTTAATTTTTTAATTTATTTAATTAAAAGTTTTAATTTATAATTTAATTGTTTTTATTATGTATTTTAGTATTTAAAAAATCTAAAAATTAAAAGGTTATTGGAAAGGGAGTCTACCGATGTGGATGAATTGATAAAGATTGACAAGGTTTTGGTAAGATAGTGGAAAATTGATGTGGCGATTGGCAAGATTGGCAAGAGAGTCAACGGATGTGGATGGTCTTAAAACCATAATGAAGAATTATTCTACAATGATGAACTGAAAATTTAAACCTAAAAGGCTCTAAATCGTAAAGGAGAAAGCAGTTAACTAATAAGAATCTATGTTGAAGATGTTCTAATCTATACTACCTTACAAAAAAAATTGTAAAATTCTTAAAAGATGACTAATAAAGCACCAAGTATAACTTATTAAAGCATAAAATTTGAAAATCTCTTAACAATGTTAGTTTAGAGGATCGACCAAGAGTAGCCACCCTTATGAGTTTCCACAAAGGTACCCCAACCTTTGTTTATATACCAATGATTGATTGTCAATTATAATATCTGTTGATCCAGGTCTCCTAAAACTTGATAAAATGATAATGATTATTTATCTTACTTAGTGAAATAGATGCTTAGCTATTTTTATAGCTTAAGGAATTAACATTGAGTTTGATCAATGATTATTCTATTTGTTCAAGTCTCGAAACATGAGACGTCATCAGTGACAGCGAGTTTACTAAGTCTGTTCAGTGATCGCTAAACCTGATCCAACAGCGAAGCATCTCCCTAAAGGCAAAGAAGTCATGCTCCTAGAACCATCAGCGACGTCGAAGAATTAGCTGATGACAGAGGCAACACTGCTCGTGATCTGAAGACGGCTTCAGTGGTAGTTGCTTGTCTACTCATGCATGAAAATCTGAAAAACTCAAGATACAGCGAACGCTAGCCTCTCTCAAGGTTTAGTGATCAGCTCGTTGATTAGTATCTTGTCATCGAAGATATCTTTAGTTGTCTTATTACCTTAAAAGAATAGTTTAGTGACTTAATCATTCAAAATGAGCAAGTTTAATGGTTTTTTTTGTTCAAAAAAATTGTTTAAGGAGTTAACCATTCAAAATGGAATAGTTTGTTGGGTTTTTTGAACTTTTCCCTACAACTAAAGATGTAATTAAAAAATCTAATTTGAAATGAAGGGTTAAGATGGGTTTCTAAGGTGTGCAATATTAGGGAGGTTTGTATTTGATTTTACCTCTCTCTCTCTCTCTCTCTATATATATATATATATATATATACACACACACACACTCCAAACGCAACTACATTTCATGAAATAAGGAATACTCATTCCGTATGATGCCACCTCCTTTTTTGTGGGTTTTATCTTCTTTTTGCACAAATAGAATTGGCCAAAATAAGCAAACCCATTAAGGAACATTAAGGAACTTGTACTTGTTATCTTCAGACCCTTTCTTCCTATCTTCCTTTTACAAACGTGATTCGATGTAGCAACCCTTGGCAATGATTAGACGTTGCTAGAAAAGTTTGCTCGATACCTTGTAATTTATAGACAATGTATCTCTGTATTGCAACATATGAGGCTTCAGTTTGCATAATCGTACCAAAACCATCTCGATTCTTAACAATTCATTGCTTAATGACATGAGATCTCTGGTCACCCATCTCCAAAAGCAAGCAACGCATGTGTGGTATCTGGTGTGCATGGGTTAGGTATCGCAAATCCACTTATTTAAAAACTTATTGGTTCAAGAAGACACACTAAGAATGAGAAACCATCATACCACAAAATAAATAACTTGAATATACCTTTCTATCATTACCATATCCATTGACGTCATTTTGACAAACAAATTGCAATAAGAAAAATTAGAACAAGAAACAAAAATGATTGGTTCACGTAGACAAGGAAAAAGGAGGCCATTCGCCTCGCGAACAAATAGTCTATGAACAAAAACCTCAAAATTATATTTAGCGTAATAAAAAATATTTAGGCCTTGATAAGTTCAATGGATTACAAAATACATTGTGTACGAAAGTTAAATTATTTACGTTTTCGAAGAATGTAAGACAAAAGTAGCTCATTCCAAACATCTGGGACACCAGGAAGGCACCAATGTGTACAATCTGCATAACTTGAGGGGTTGGATAATTGTTTGTTTGTTAATGGAGAATAGTGCAACCTATGAATCGAAGGGTGTGCGTCTTTCCGGTATTGTGTTAGTTGTGTTATATTAATCATTTGCACTTTAACCCCTCTTGCTTTCAATTTGTTTAGCGAAGACTCTAGCATTCTCAACATCTTCAAATTAGACCCACTTTCCCAAAATCCATGTTTCGTTATCGGCTGTGTTTCATCTAAGCAGTTTTCATCATCTTTCTTGCCCCATTCTATGCCCCTGGAGATGAATTTAGAGTTAAACTACACGTATTAACTTGCAATTGGAACTAAAGTAGTAAAAGCAATCAATTCTTAAATAAATTACCTGTGATGGGTTGCAGTCATACTAATAAAATATGATTGGGTCCTCGTATGGTTGATATGAGTGTATAACCAATCAGACCATGTTTTCAAAACCATTTTATAGCCACGATGATTGTTGACTATGTCGTATTGTTTAGAATCTTGAGATGATTCATTCCTGACGATAAATAATATTTAGAACCAAATTACCAAAACTAGAAAACCTGAAGTGACATGTATGAACTCACATGATTTTTAGTGTAGGCGTCCTCCACCAAAGGTACGAGTTAAAAACTAGTACATCGACGTTTACCCAATTTTTGGCATGGTGCTCTATGGATTTTATTCGAACTATACGATCATTTGTCCTATGTTTGGCTGGATTGTCACCATTAGATTCAACCAGCAATGGAGCCCAATAGAAGTCTATGGATACATTATATTCCTGTTTATTTTTTCGATATATGTAAATATTCTAAAATAGAGGAACATAAAGACAAATATAAACTTGATAATTAACATGTATCATATGTAGTAAAGTTTATTGACTCGTATCATTTGAGAAGAAAAAAAAGAGATGAAAGTAAAAACATCACCATACCGTTTGATTAATCATATATAAAAAAATTAATCAACTATACACTTAACTCTATACATATATTTGCAACAATGACACATGGACTCACCGAAGTTGAAAGCTATTTTGACCTTCTAGGAAGATAGCTCTTTTTAAATTGTGACCATATTGATCAAATTATTTATATACTTTTACTTAACCTACCTGCATATCGGTTATCAATAATGTTTTATATTTTAACAGTTTTTGTATCAATTATATATGTATCTTCTCGTCATTTTGTCTCATTTTACTCATTAATGCATTTAATTAACATTGAAATAGCTAGTCATTTTGTCTCATTTTACTCATTAATGCATTTAATTAACATTGAAATAACTAGAAATAATATAACTTTAAGATATGAATATGCAAGTTACCCACTTTTTGAATACATAAGTTTTTGTGATTTTGAGCATTTTGTCATTCAAATAATTGATTTTTATCCGTTTTGTCCTTTAAAGATCGATCGAAAACATTACAAGATTGGTTATTCCTCTTAAAACATGATCAGAAAAAATACATTCAAATAAAATATATTTTGTTTGATTTTTATGATGAAAAAATTCTAATTTAATATACGATTTATTTTTTTTTAAGAATTTTTTTTGACATACCAGAAGATATCTCAAAATAAAAAATATAATTGTTCTTGAAGAAATTTTTTGTTACAAAGTTATTATACTTAACGTCTTTTCGTTTATAAAACTATAATATATTCTTTTATATCAATTAAATAAAAAACAAAAGATGTTTTAAATATATAAATTTTAGAGTAAACTACAAATTTGGTCCTTGAGGTTTACCAAAACAACGCGTTTAGTCCTTAAACTTCAATGTCTACAAAAAAACGTCCCTAACGTTTCATTTTTGTAACGCATTTCGTCCTTGCTCACTAACGTCGTTAGAAACTGAGTTAATGAGGGGTAATTTTACCAAAGTGAAAGATGAGGGGTTAAATGGTAACTATCTCTATCTCTATTCATCTTCATCTTTAACCCTCTAGTCCTCCACCCACCACCACCACCACCTTAACCGCAGCCACACCAACACCACCATCTCTACCACAGACACCATCTCCACCACCACCACACTCATCACAGCCATACCAACACCACCACCACCACCACCATCTCCACCACACCCACATAAACACCACCACCACGAAACCACCACCACACCCATCATAGCAATACCAACACCATATCCACCACAGCCACGAGACCCACCACCGCCACCACGAAACCATCACCGCCACCACCACCACGAAACCACCACCATCGCTTCCATCACCCAAACATAGATCTGCAAATAACCACCACCATCGAGATCGAAACCCACCGTTGACGGAGAAATCAAAACCCACTGTCACTGGAGAAATCAACAAACCCTAACCCTAGGAAATTGAAAACCCTAACCCTAACCTGCTATAAATCGAAAAACACCCTAACCCTAACCTGTAAATCAAAAAACACCATAACCCTAACCTGTTTAATCGAAAACCCCAAAGAAGAAGAGGGAGAAAGAGGAGGAAGGGAGAGTGGTCGCAGGCGGTGGCGGTAGTGGTTTGGACGTCGCAGGCAGCGACGACGACTATGGTTTGGAGGTTGCAGGCGGCAGCGGCGGTGGTTTGGAGGTCGTAGGCGGTGGTGGTGGTGGTGGTTTAGGAATCGCAGGCGGCGACGGTGGTCGCAGGGATTGCCGGCAGGGGGAGTTGGTGGTTTGGAGACCGTCGGCCGGCAATAACTTTGGCCTTGGCCGGTCTATAACAGAGAGAGAGAGAGAGAGAGAGAGAGAGAGAGAGAGAGAGAGAGAGATGGTTCTATGGTTTATAAGAGAGCAAAAGAGAAAACTTACCATTTGACCCTTCTACTTTCATTTTAGCAAAAGAACCCCTAACTGAGTTTTAACGACGTTAGTGAGCAAGGACGAAACGCGTTGCAAAAATGGAACGTCAAGGACATTTTTTTGTAGATATTGAAGTTTAAGGACTAAACGTGTTGTTTTGGGTAAACCTCAGGGACCAAATTTGTAGTCTACTCTAAATTTTAAATATAAAAGATATTTAAGAAATAAAAACACAATGTGTTGTGATATACGCAATTTACCCAAAACTTTAGGAAAAGGTGAAATTAATACTTACAAGTGCCTTGAAGGTGAACAATGATACGTTTGGAATTTTCTCCATCTTCTTCCTTCCAAGAGGGATGGTTGTTTGAAGCATACATACCATTGAAACCCATTGATTTTTATTTACTGAATCCCCAACAAAAAGTACCCTTTTACCCCTCAACTTCTCCAAAACTTCTTTTGAATCAAACCTTCACATATAATCAACAAACAAACCATGAAAATATATTATGCATGTTTAAATATCGTAAATAATCAAGTGATTTGATGTCCCTAATGATTATCAATAAACCATAATGCAGATTGACTCAATATATAAACGATATTTAAAAGGATTGTATATTGTTATCTAATCAGATGTACCAATCCACAAGCATATAAAGTTATAAGCAAAGCAATTATAAACAAGTATACAGTCAAAGATCAAAGTGGCATGTAAATCGAGAGACCGAGATTTAAGATGGTTCCACTCTTAGGACGATAATGATTAGGTGAGGAAGTTCAGTAGTAATATTACTAACCTAGAGGAATTATCACGTGTTTTACAACCTTGGATCAACAAATCAACTAGATATATATTTACCAAAATAAAGTTACCAATGTGATAAGCATGTGTTTTATGCTTGCCAAAAAAAAAACAAAGGTTGTGTTTGGGTTGATGGGTCGTGGGTTATAGTTGAAGATTTCGACACGATTAGTTAAACTGGATTGAGTATTTTTGACCCACCAACCCGAACACAACATGATTGCCATCTCTACTCATGTTCTCTTATGTAAAGTTGCGTAGTTGAAAATCTTGCGACATCGTACTTTGAATCATCTATCAAATTATAACATTCACCTTCATTTCTCATAATAGCAACCCATCGTGGGTTGTGCTCAACATGGCCCGTAAGAAATAACTAGTATATATATATATAATATGCTTAAGTGATAAGAGTTGTTAGGGTTTCTCTATCAACATTCAATTATACACTAATATATATAGAGAGAGAAAACAAAGTCAAGATGTAAACCATTTGCACAAATATTAAAATAAGAAATTGTGTCTATCAGTTATAGTTGCTTGAAAAAGAAAATTTGGAAGGTTAAAAAATCTCATATTTTCCTTTTCGATCTTTATGGCAAATAAGAAAAGGTTCCATAACAAGAGAAGTTATGACTTATAATAAAGAAGGGTGAGAATGAATTTTATTTTAGATCAATCTTGATTTTAATGTAATTCATAGGTAGCTATGAGATTCAAATTTAAAGTGATCAGGTGTAAAATTTAAATCATTTCTTTTTCTTCTCACATTAATTAACTCCATTTTTCACACAATCTTTCATTTAGGGATATAACTTATTCAAATAATCAAAAAACAAAAAAGTAAAAAATACAAGTAAAATAAAAGGTTCAAATAAGAAGCCTAAATATGGTAAAAAGATAATATGGAAAATTTAAATGAAGAATATTCATATGTGAATTATCTAACAAAAAACCCCATGTAAAGATGCATATGTGAAACCAAATGAGTGTTAGCCTAGTAGTAAGGCTTGGGCACTACATAGTGGTGAACCCGAGTTCGAGCCCTGGGAGACGCATTCTGGAGGTACGGGGGCTTCGACCTGGGTTGCATGCTTTAGCAGCCGGGCTTCGGCCCAAAATTGCCGAGGATTAGCCTGGGCCCAATGTGGTCTGGGATACCTCTTCTTAAAAAAAAAAGATGCATATGTGAACCAAAATGATATATATTTTTTTTCAAATTTTTTTAATGATTCAAATGCATATATATCTTTCTCTAACTTTTTTTTTCCTTATTTTCTCACAATATTTTATTAAAGTCTGTTCTTATAAATACCTATCTAGTAAGAGTTAACGCTAAATATTATTAACAATTGCAATATAAACATTATGGAAAGTTTATATTTGAATATTGGAAATTCAATTTAAAAATATATAAGTAAATCTATATGAATAATCTTTAACGGTGTACATACATGTAAACCTTCACCTTGTTTGGAAAAGTGAGGAGCAATCTCAATAATTCATTTCACGGTTACGGTGGACATGATCACGGATGATTGACGTGATTCATGAGAGGGTAGAGATTATTAAAGGAGGGGACCGGTCAAAGCTGTCTTTGTTGACCGAGATGAGTGGTTGAGATTGCTCCTCGCGTTTTCTTAAAAAGTTATATTTTTCGTATGAATCTCCCTCTATATATAAGGAAAGTTTAAATGTGAACCGAATTTGCTTCTAAAAGATATGTGAACTTAATTTTGGTTATGAACATGAGAACGAATCTCAACTACTCATCCGGTCAATAAAGGCGTCTTTAACTGGGTCCCCTCATTTTATAATCTCCGCCCTCCCATGAATTGTGTGTCAATCCTCCGTGATCGCATCCACAGTAACCGAAGACGTGTGGCTGAGATTCGTCCTCACGTTCACAACCAAAATTGAGTTCACAACCAAAATCTATGCAACCATGAGTTTACACGATTTACAATCTTTTTTGAGTTTACAAATGAATTTCCCTCTATATATAGATTGAGAGAGAGAGAGATAGAGAGAGAGAGAGAGACTCTTCTTAAATTTGTTAAGTCATTACGAAGGTATAACTCTATTTATTTCCGTATATACTAAGCAATTTCAAACATTAACCCTTTTAAAAGAACCGAGGCAATAGCTACTTTATTAGGTTAAATAAGAGAAATTAAATTTCCTTCTATCTTTTTAATATACTCATCCTGCTACTCACTTTATTAAACATGTGTAATGCGCTCATTATCTTTTTTCATATCATTCCTAAATTTTAACACTTATCAAATGATGAAGTGAGTAGGATGATGAATATGTTAAAAAGATAGCAGGAAATATAATTTCTCATAAACATACATTAAACAATTGCTAATGAAATATTTATTGTTTAATTTCTTTATTTTTATTAGGCCATGAATACCCAACTCTCCCAACCCCACTGCCACATTAGCTTCCACATCATTTATTTCCCAACCCCATAATTAACCCTCTCGAACGCTCTCTTATTAGTAGTACCCAACCCTCCCACACTCCACACAACACACACAAGCAAAGCGGTGTGGCCAAACCGCTTTCCCCCAGCCCGCCCCCCGCGTACCCCATCCCGCCCAACCTGCTCAAGCCGGCGGCTTTGAAACCGCCCAACCCACCCCCGCTACGAATAGCCTTAGATCATCCACAGTGGTGGAACCTCCAAAAACCTCAGTTACCATATTTTTTCGTTACCACATCATTGCTATCTCAACAAACCAATAACCTCTTTAAAACGCTACAATGGAGGTTCTTATAAAATCCTCATTTCCCTTTTCTTATTTATAATATAATTTTTATTTATTTAAACTATTATATAACAGAAAAGAAAACTATTATAAGAACCTGGGTTCTTGTTCAAGCACCCGGGTTCTAATAAAAACTTGTGACTAAGTAAAAACCTCTGTCTCATAGTGAAAGTTCATGTAGAAACCCCGTAAAAAAACCTTAGTAAAAACATAGTGATCAATGAAACTAAAACTAAGGCCATCCGCGGCCCGGCTGTGAGGGAGGCTGCACCGGCCCCTTGCAGCCGGTAACACCACCGAGGCTCACCGGTGAGTGAGCTGTATGGGGAGGCTCCTGTGAGCATTCACAGGCGGTAAAACACACACACACACATACATATACATACAGAATATATATATATATATATACATATTTTATTATTTAAATAATGCAGGTGGTATAACCTGTATGGCTGTGGATGAAATGGTAAGGTAATAGTAAGGTGGTGGTAAAGCTGATGTGGCGCTGAGGTGGCAGCCTGTACAGGTGGTATCACCTGCACGGCTGCGGATGGCCTAATAAAAGCAACCCATATAGAAATGTGCGATTTGACTTTCTTTTTTAAATCTCGCGTACAAACAATACATGTGGGAAACGCTCAAATAAGAAAAACCGAAATATTGAGAATATAAAATTAATGATTCCTTTAAAAGAATCATATAAATAATTTATTTTATATCAATTATTCATATATGCAAACACTATGCGTGTAACCCACATTCACACCTAGTTTAGTAACATAAATCCAGATTTAATTTTTATAAAATAATAAGGTCCGGTTTTTAAACAAGTTCTAGATCTGGTTTTTTAAAAAAATTGGATTTTTTTTAGATAAAAAAAGATTTAACCTCTATTACTGTAATAATATTTCAAATATGTTCTTTTGAAACCAAATGGATTTGTCTTTATAAACAAAAGTTCTATACCTTCTTTTAATAAAAATATCCAAGAACGATTTAAAAAAAATTCCAGGTATATTTTTATTCAAATGTTTAACTAGTTCTCTTTTAAAGAAAATCTTGATTAATCTGTTTTAAGAAAAAAAATAATATTTAACTGATTCTGTAAAAACATCCAGATTTGTTTTTCATATAAAATTCTTAGATATGCTTTTATAAGTATATACACATTTATTTTAAAGTATCAAGCCCGTTTCTATAAGTATATAGTCATTTGTTTAAATATCAGACTTGTTTGTACAAAACTTTTGTTAAGTATTATTTATTTGCTTGAATTTTTTATTTTATCTTGTAATTAATTTTTATGTTGTATTTGTTATTGGCTGTCATATGTTTGTATTGGGAACATCTAGGATGAAATAGGGCTGTTAACGAGCCGAGCCGAGTCGAGTTGTAGGTTAATCGAGCCGAGCTCAAAAAATAATACTGGGCTCGAGCTCGACTCGAGCTCGATTAACCTTTTCAATGTAGGGCTCGAGCTCGAGCTCGAATATTTTTTGAGTTATCGGGCTCGAGCTCGAAGCTCGTTTATAGGTTCGAACTCGCGATCGATTAACTCGTTTATCAACTTCAGCTCGATAATTTTTATATCTTCATACTATTTATTAATAAATATATGAAAATGTTTAACTTGAACAAAGATATGCTCGAATGGCTCGGCTCGGCTCGACTCGACTCGAAAAATTTAATCGAGTTTTCGAACGAGTCGAGCCGAACATTGGTGTTATAAAGCTCGGCTCTTTTAGTTAAACGAGCTCGATTTTATGTTCGAGATCGACTCGAGCTCGAGTATTATTAAGCTCGAGCTCGAGATAAACGAGCTCGAGCTCGAGTAGCTCGTTAAAAGCTCGACTCGCTAAACACCCCTAGATGAACATGATAGTGCCTAGTGCGACTTTTGAAATAAATGTAATTGTAAAACGATATATGTATTATATATAGAAACATGTGAATTGGTATGGCAAAATTAAGTGTAAATTACATATTTGGTCCTTGTGGTTTACACTTAATTGTATTATTTGTCCCTATTTTAAAATAACTATGAATTTGGTCTCTATGGTTTACATTAGATTGCAGTATTGGTCCCTTAACCTTAATTCCATATGAAATCAATTTGTTAAATATAGGGACCAATAGTGCAATATAGGGTAAACCACAGGAACCAATAGTGCAATGTAGTGTAAACTACAAGAACTAACAATGCAGTATAATGTAAACCATAGATCATAGGGACTAAATCTATAATTATTTCAAAATAAGGATCAATAGTGCAACTAAGTGTATACTATGTGGACTAAATATATAATTTACTCCATTATGCAGAAAACAAACTATCTGTAATTTTGATTATTTAAAAACAATTTCAAAAACTTAGAAGTAAAAGTAATATTGAAAGGATATTTTTTTTTTAAATTGTTAAATGTTAGGATGGATTATTGTTGGATAAATCTGTTGGTTATTCTATTTAAAATAATATTAAAAGAATCAGATTATTCAAAGTATAAAAAACAAAAACACAAAATAATTTTCTATTTAATAAAAAAGAAAAAAGTTCGAATGGAATAATTTGGTCGGAAATACAATTAATTGTTGGCTTAAGAGAAATTAGGAAAAGTTACATGACGGATCTCGACGGAATTATCTGTCAGAATTTGAAAATCGTCGGAATGACTTTTTTCGACGGGTTTTTTTGCCGGAGGGATCCATCGGAAATGTCATTACTGACAAATTTCCGATGGCTTATTCCGTCAGAGATGCTCCTTTTTTAGTAGTGCATTATATAAACAATTTTACCAAAAAAAAGAATTATATAAAGCAATTTCATCATGTTAAACAACTTCATGAAACAATTTCCTGCAAATAAATAATGAATCGACGGTCCCTACAATTTGCATAAATTACGATGATTTGCATTTGATCTATCTTATATATATATATATCTATATATATATATATATATCAACTATATGAATAGTATATGAAATTGGTTCAACAAAACATTCTTATTAGACGTTTTTTCTTTTCAATTTTTTTCATTAGATTCACATAACAACTTTCTATTCTTATCTTTTGATGCTATATGACATTCTTATTTGAACCTATAATTTATGAGTCTTTGTGTGTGCGCATATGCATATAGGAAGATATATATATATATATATATACATAATTATATATTGAGAGGGAGAGAGAGAGAGAAAAACCTTGGGAGGGTACATCCATGGGGCTGCCATCTCCATTGTTGATAGGTGGAATCCAATCTGCCATATTGTCCACAAGAAAAATCTCCAAAAATATAAGGGCAATCCAGGTCTTTGTAGAGAGGATATGAATGGTTATCATGAACCCATTTGCCAGAGAACAAATCACACCCATCTAATGAATCATAAGCAGAAGTATTAGGTGTGTATAATTTGACTACTGGATGTTGTTCATGATCCATGTTGATATAATAATAAGCTATGGTGGCTAATACTCCAATTATGAAGAAGATGATGATGATGCTCTCAACCATATGCTTCACATCCCATGTATATTTTCCCAGTTGCTTATTCTTCCTCATCTCTCTCTCTCTCTCTCTCTCTCTCTCTCTCTCTCTCTCTCTATGACTCTCTCCCTCTCTCACTAAGAATATGATGTAATTAAACACCTGCCTTATGTTGTGTGTGTATATATATACATGATCACAACTACACTTATCTCTCTTCCTCTATGAAGAAAGCAGCGGTGGTTATAAATAGTGAATAGAACTTTCTTTCCAACATATAATATAATTTCATTAAATGAAAATTTGCTCTTTTTACATTAAGGTCAACCTCTAATAGGTTATAACTTCAACCATTCGTAAAGCCTTTTCTAATATATTCTTTAACAGATCACATGTTTAGCAATTCAATAACTTCCAACTTATTTTCATTATAACAAAAAGACTACTTAAGGGGTACTATTTGGTAGTTTTTGTGATGAAAAGTACTTATCAAGTGCTCATGTGGTTGTGGGTTCGAACCCGTCATGGATAATTGTGTAGATTTCAGGAGCAGCTTAGTTGCATATGTTTATTTGCTCTTAAAAAAACTTATTGACTTCTCTAAGGTCATGAGTACCACATAACTTTGTGGTTTCATCGTTTCAGTGTCACATCAGCGCCACATCATCTTTCAACTATCCTACCCTCAAAGTAGGGATGTAAACGAGTCGAGCCGAGGTCGAGCTCGACAGGGCTTGAGCTCGGTTCAACACTTTATGTTAATCTTGAGCTCGACTTGACAGTTCGACAAGCTTTCATACTTTAAGCTCGAGCTCGACTCGTAAAGATAGATTATAGCTCGAGCTCGGCTCGAAAAGCTCGAAAGATACATATTTAGATTTGTGCCCCTTATATATACATAATATATATACTATACAAGGCTCGAAAAGCTCGATAAGAACTCGAGCCGAACTCTTAAAAGCTCGAGCTCGACTCGTTAGATATTCGAGCTCGTTTTTTGGGCTCGAGCTCGAATTTAAACTCAATAAAGTTCAACTTGAACGCGAGCCGAACTCAAGCTCAAGTTACTCGATAAAATCTCGACTCGTTTACACCCCTACCTCAAACCACTACCAACCTTTCAAATCCCCTAACACAACCTTTCATACCCTATACATTTTTAATTATTTTGTATCTAAATAAAGGAGAGAAAAAGAGAGAGTGAAAGAGAGAGAGTTGGGGAAACCGCCGCCGAACCTGCCGGAGAGTGTATCACGAGAGGCCTGAACCCGCTGAAACCACCGTGAAAGTAGGTTGATCCCACAACCATGCTACGCATGGGCTTAGAAGTTGAAATAACTTGGCTTCTCAAAAGACAACTTATATCTTCTTAGAAAAGCTATAAGGATTTTACCCAAACACTTCAAAACAACTTATTGTTTTGTCAAGAAGCTAATAAGTCATAAGTAACTTCAAATAAACACTCATAAAACACCCCCCTCAATTTATCTTTGGACCATATCACTTTTACTTAATATATATATATATATATATAGGAAAGTTCAAATGTGAACCACTTTTTGATTGGGAATGTGAGGACAACCGAGAGCGCAACACGTGGCGGCTTTGAGTGTGGTCCCCCTCATTAATTCAATGCTCTCCCATGAATCGCGCCCAGTCATCCGCCGTGGACTTGACGTGGCGCCTAGTCATCCGCCATGGACTTGGGGGTGGGTTCAAATGTGAACCACTTTTTGGTTGTGAACGTGAGGACAACCGAGAGCGCGATACGTGGCGGATGACTAGGTGCCACGTCAAGTCCACGGCGGATGACTTGACGCGATTCATGGGAGGACATTGAATTAAAGGGGGGGACCACACTCAAAGCCGCCTTTATTTACTAGTCTCCGCTACGTGTCGCGTTCTCGGCTGTCCTCACGTTCACAACCAAAAAGTGGTTCACATTTGAACTTTCCTCCACCTCTATATATATATGTGTGTGTGTGTTTGCTGGCGGGGGAGAGAGAAGGAAAGGCCGAAACAAGATTGCCATTCCCGGCTTGGGTCTGCTTCAAAAGGAAAGGCACGCCGTAACGAGGGCAGCCCAAGCCTTTCAACAACATCAAATCAGACCTTTTGGGAAGTTTCGTTGTGGGTTTCAAATTTGACGTAAATACCCTTTTTACTTTATAATCTAGTGTGTTTTTTATTAAAATTATAAACAATGCCATCATGATTTATAACCCTTGATTAAAATAAATTAATGATAGATATTTGTTCTCATGGTTCACCAAAATTATTGGGTTTAATTTCATTACATTATTGACATATATATATATATACACATACTCTCTGGGGGGAGTTCATTTGAAAACCTATTAAAGGGTAAAAACCTTGCAAAAAATCAATTTCATAGGTTAAATCAATGAAAAACTTCCTGGAGCTGTTTAATTTGATGAAAATGTTTTATATAAATATTTTTTAATAAAATTGTTTCATATATTTGTAGTTTTTGATATAAAATACGTGAAACAATTTCATAATAATGAAAAAAGTTTATTAAACTTTTTCATTTTCCATAAAATCACCAAAATATGACACAATATCATCAAAAAATTCATTATATGAAACATTTTCATCATATTAAACAATTTCATGAATCAATTTTATTAATCCAACCTATTATATCGATGGCTTAAACGGTTTTTACTCTTTTATATAATTTCAAAGGAATTTCCTCCCTCTCTCAATATATATACATATAATTTATTCTTGTTTTACATATATCACATAGATTATATTTTTATTATATTAATATATCGATGAAAGCATATACATACTTTAGTTACGTATATTTTGATTTGGATTTTATAAGTTTATATAAATAATAATAGATCAAACATAAGTAAAGGTCATAAAATATTAGAAAATATAAAAACAATTTTTATGTTAGTAATTTTGATATATATATAAATTAATTTACTGAAACTAGCTAAAAGATAAATTAAAACAACTATACTAATTAAAGCATGAAGGACCACAACAAGGAAACAAAAACTAACGAGCGACAAGAAACATCGTGAGTTACCGATCTTAAAGAATATTTATGCTTTAATAAGTTCAATGGAATACAATACATTGTATATGAAAGTTAAATTATTTACGTTTTCGAAGAATGTAAGACAAAAGTAGCTCATTCCAAACATCTGGAACACCAGGAAGGCACCAATGTGTACAATCTGCATAACTTGAGGGGTTGGATAATTGTTTGTTTGTTAATGGAGAATAGTGCAACCTATGTATTGAAGGGTGTGCATCTTTTCGATATTGTGTTAGTTGTGTTATATTAATCATTTGCACTTTTACCCCTCTTGTTTTCAGTTTGTTTAACGAAGAATCTAGTATTCTCAACATTTTCAAATCAGACCCACTCTCCCAAAATTCATCTTGCGTTACTGGCTCTGTTTCATCTAAGCAGTTTTCATCATCTTTTCTGCCCCATTCTATGCCCCTGGAGATGAATTTAGAGTAAAACTACAAGTATTAACTTGCAACTGAAACTGAAGTAGTAAAAGCAATCAATTCTCAAATAAATTACCTGTGATGGGTTGCGGTCATACTAATAAAATATGATTGGGTCCTCGTATGGTTGATATGAGTATATAACCAATCAGACCATGTTTTCATAACCATTCTATAGCCACGATGATTATTGACTATGTTGTATTGTTTGGAATCTTGAGATGATTCATTCCTGATGAAAAACAATATTTAGAACTCAATTACCAAAATTAGACAACCTGATGTCAAATATATGAACTCACAAGATTTTTACTGTAGGCGTCCTCCACCAAAGGTACGAGTTAAAAACTAGAACATCGACATTTACCCAGTTTTTGGCATGGTGCTCTATGGATTTAATTCGAACTATACGATCATTTGTCTTATGTTTGATTGGATGGTCACCGTTAGATTCAACCAGCAGTGGAGCCCAATAAAAGTCTATCGAAACATCATATTCCTGTTTATTTTTTCAATTATATATAAATATTTTAGAATATAAAAATATAATGACAAATTTAATTAACATGTATCATATGTAATAAAGTTTACTAACTTGTAACATTTGAAAACAGAGTTATGAAAATAAAACATCATCATACGGTGTGATATACGAAATTTACCCAAAACTTTAGGGAAGAATGAAACTAATACTTACAAGTGCCTTGAAGGTGAGCAATGACACCTTTGGAATTTTCTGCATCTTCTTCCTTCCAAGAGGGATTGCTGTTTGAAGCATACATACCATTGAAACCCATTGATTTCTATTTACTGAATCCCCAATAAAAAGTACCCTTTTACCCCTCAACTTCTCCAGAACTTGTTTTGAATCAAACCTACACATATAATCAACAAACCATAAAAAGATATTATGCGTGTTCCAATATCGTAAATAATCAAGTGATTTGCGGTCCCTAATGATTATCGATAAACCAAAATGCAGATTGACTTACTTCAATGTCGTAAATAATCAAGTGATTTGCGGTCCCTAATGATTATCAATAAACCAAAATGCAGATTGACTCAATAAATAAACGAGATTTAAAAAGATTATATATTGTTATTTAATCATATATACCAATCCACAAGCATATGACAAATGTACAATCAACTCTCAAACGGGAATGTAAATCAAGACAACGAGATTTAAGTTGGTTCCACTATTGGGGTGATAATTGTTGGGGGAGAAAGTTCAGTAGTAATATTACTAACCTAGAGGTTTTACCACATGTTTTACAAAATACTGATCAATGGAAGTATGAAACTAAAAGTAGTTAAAGCAACCCATATATAGGTATAATTTTTTTTTTTTATGAAATTATATGTGTAGGTTTGATTCAAAACAATTTGAGCCGCCAATGGTGAATAAATTGAACCACTACCAATGGTACTAATTTGAGCCGCCAATGGTGAATAAATTGAACCACTACTTGAAATATATATATATATATATATATATATATATATATTTTTGAGCCGCCAACAAATTTGAATGCTATAAGATTGAAGTTTGAGCCGCCAACTTGAAATATAGATTGAAGTTTTTACTTGAAATATTTGAGCCGCCAACAAAATAGTTGGGCTGCCAAAATAATTTTCTCTATAACAATTCACACATGAGCTGCCAAAATGGTTAAATGAAATGGGCCGCTATTGGCGGCAGCTTCTTGGCGGGCCGGTGGGTATAATTGAAAACAGTGGGAGAGAAAGGGTAGGAGGTGAATTGGTAGTTGGTAGCCCATGTAAATTATTTTCTCATTCCTTTTTTATGTGGGAATTTTTATTTTTAAAATTTTGATGCGCGTACAACAAATGCTTAGGGTCTGTTTGGTTTGCAGGATTTCATAGGATTCTGATGGAATTGGAATCCAATTCCATCAAGATCCCATGTTTGGTAAGTTATAAGGGATGGAATTGGAATTTAAATGTGGGAATTAAAATCCCTCATGTGATGGAATGTGAAATCTTTCAAGGGGGTGTGGGATTTTAAAATCCCATGGATGTGGGAATGTGATTTTTACCATTTTACCCCTTATCTAATTTAATCTTTCTAACCCTAGATATTCATCAGCGCCTACCACCGCTTCGACCCACCGCCGACCGCCGACACACGCGTTGACTTACCGCCGACCACCGCCACCGCGTTGACTCACCGCCACCACGTCGACCCACCGCCGACCGCCGCCACCGCGTCGACCCACCGCCGACCGCCGCCACCGCGTCGACCCACAGCCGACCGCCGCCACCGCGTCGACCCACCGCAGACCGCTTCGACTCACCGCCGACCGCCGCCACCGCGTCGACCCACCGCCGACCGCCGCCACCGCGGTCCACCCACCGCCGACCGCTTCGACCCACCGCCGACCGCCGCCACCGCGTCCACCCACCGCCGACCGCTTCGACCCACCGCCGACCGCCGCGTCGACCCACCGCCGACCGCTTCGACCCACCGCCGACCGCCGCGTCGACCCACTGCCGACCGCTTCGACCCACCGCCGACCGCCGCCACCGCGTCGACCCACCGCCGACCGCTTCGACCCGCCGCCGCCACCGCATCGACCCGCCGCCGACCGCCGCCGCCGCTTCGACCCACCGCCGACCGCCACCGCCGCTTCGACCCATCGCCGACCGCCGAGACCGCGTCGACCGCCGCGGCCGCTTCGACCCACCGTCGACCGCATCGACCCACCGCGGACCGTCGCCGACCCACCGTCGCCGGCCGCCGCCGATCGCTGCCGCATCGACCCACCGCGGACCGTCGCCGACCCACCGTCGTCGGTCGCCGCCGATCGCTGCCGCATCGACCCACCGCCGACCGCCGCCTCGACCCACCGCCGACTGCCGCCACTGCCTCGACCCACCGCTACCGCTTCGACATAAGAACAAAAGGAGGGTAATTCTATCATTTTGCATTTCTGAATTCCAATTCCATCGGACATTTCTGCCAACCAAACAGATTATGGAATTGAATTCCAATTCCATTTCCTGCCAACCAAACAGATTATGGAATTGGATTCCAATTCCTTCAGGATTCTAAATTCCTCAGGATTCCAATTCCTTCAAAAACATTCCAGCATACCAAACGCAGCCTTAGAACAATACATGTGCGTAAAGCTGAAATAAAGAGAAACCAAAATATTGAGAATATAAAATAAATGATTCCTATTGGTATAACACTTTTGATAAAAAGTCCATTTAAAAATCATATGTAAACTCACATTCATTTACCTATCTTTCTTTATACCAATCATTCATATATGTACGTCTTATACCCTTTTATCTTTGATTTAAACTTTTCTATGAATCGGTTCACATATCACTTTTCAAGTTGATTTTTTTTTCTTTTGAAAATTTTCATTAGATTCACATAACAACTTTCTATTCTTATCTTTTGATGCTATATGACATTCTTATTTGAACCTATAATCATGGACGGATTTGAAGAGGGGCACACGGTGGCACGGGCCACCGTCAAATTCTTCCGTTGTAGTGTAAAAAAGTATGGTGCCACCGTATCAATTTGTCATGTGCCACCATATATATTTTGAAAATACAATGAAAACCAAAGTTTTCTTTGGTTGAGTTGGTTAGTTACTTGCCTTGTAACCATGAGGTCATGGGTTTAAGTCCCATTAGAGACATTCTTTTTAGATTTTTGCTTTTAATTTCATATTTAGTGTTTATATAAAAAAATTTGCTTGCACCAAGAATTGAACTTGAGACTTTACCTTTGAAAGTCAATGAACCAACCACTAGACCAATAGAGATTTTATGAAAATTTTCTTTATATATGTTCTTTGTGGTTAAATGGTGCCACCGTCTGAAAAAAGTTCTAGATCCGTCCATGCCTATAATTTATGAGTCTTTGTGTGTGCTCATATGCATATCTAGGAAGATATATAGATAGAGAGACAGAGATACCTTGGAAGGGTACATCCATGGGGCTGCCATCTCCATTGTTGATAGTTGGAATCCAATCTGCCATATTGTCCACAAGCAAAATCTCCAAAAATATAAGGGCAATCAAGGTCTTTGTAGAGAGGATATGAATGGTTATCATGAACCCATCTGCCAGAGAACAAATCACACCCATCTAATGAATCATAAGCAGAAGTATTAGGTGTGTATAATTTGACTACTGGATGTTGTTCAAGATCCAAGTTGACATAATAGTAAGCTAAGGTGGCTAATGTTCCTATTATGAAGAAGAAGATGATGATGCTTCCTACCATATTCTTCACATCCCATATATATTTTCCCAACTGCTTATTCTTCCTCATCTCTCTCTCTCTAAAAATATCATGTGCTTAAACACCTGCCTTATGTTGTGTATATATATACATGATCAGGACTAGACTTATCTCTCTTCCCCTCTGAAGAAAGCAATGGTGGTTATAAATAGAATTTTATTTTCATGTGTAATTAATATAATTAAATGAATATTTGCTCTTTTTGACATTAAGGTCAACCTCAAATAAGTTCAACCATTCAGCCTTTTCATCTTTATCTTTTTAGAGTAAATTACAAATTTGGTTCCTATGGTTTAGTGATTATAATGCTTTTGGTTTCCAAAAAGAATTAATTACATTTTACATACTTTGCTATGCATTTTCAATCAGATTTGGCCATTGCCTCTAAAAATTGTTAGAATAGTCCGTTAAATAGAAGATTATTATAGTCTTTGTTTTTCTTTTTACTTTTATAGCATTTTAACAATTTTTGATTAATTTTGACTTTTCAATAAGGGGCGCGTTAGCTAGGCCGTTTTCTTGCAGGAGTGCTAGCGCGCGCCCTTACGTTTTCTTCGCTTGCTCTGCAGTACGAGCCTCATACAAAGCCGCGCCTAATATGATATGATGAAGAGGGGCCGCCCTCTTTTATTTTCCGCACCAATCCTTATTTACTACTACATCTTTTTTGGGGTGTATAGCTCAGTTGGTAGAGCATTGGGCTTTTAACCTAATTTCTCTTTTTGAATATTCATCTTCTTCACTTTAAAGATCAAGAACAATATAAGAACATCTCTAAATTTAATACAAAATCAGAATGCCAAAAAAAACAAACAAAGGAAACCCTAAATCTAACAAAATCCTTACATTGACATACCTCTTACCATATATTTTAATCAATAATAGTAAAAGCTAAAATTAAAGCATCAAATCGAAAATCATAAAATAATCACATCAGCCAAGAATATAGGAATGAAGCATAAGGATGAAGTTATTTTTAGGACGACAGTTAAACACACATCGTGGTCTTCCTTTGACGAGCTTTTTTTGTCTCGTAGTGCGTAAGCTTGTTGTCGCGACGGCGGTTGTTGCACGGTGGGTTGTTGCGATAAAGGAACATGTGGTATTATTGGGGTTTGCATAAGCAAGTTCGTAAAACCTCAATTGTCGACCACAACATTTGGGACGGTGTTTGGGGGTGTCGAGAAGTTTGCAAAACCCCAATTGTCGACCACGACATTTGGGACGGTGTTTGGGGTGGCGAGAAGTTTGCGTAACCCCTCAGGCTCGACATTTGGGGGCAGTAGACCCCTGTCGGGCTCGGCGTTTGGGACGGCGAGATATTTGGAAGCGAGAGATTTGAGACTCTCGAGTGACTACGTTTGGAACCGGAAGGAATACCTTGGTGATCCATAGATGTTGAGATTGAAAGAAGATTGAGATGGAGAATAAGAGGTGAATAAGAGGAGAATAAGAGGAGAAAGATTGAGATAGAGATAAAAAATAGTTAGATATATCTATATAGGTAAAAAAACAAAAATAAAAGTAGTTTTTTATGAAAACATAGCTGTTTTTGACCGTTGGGGTGTGGGGTGGGGTGGGGTTGGGTGGGGTGGGAGACGTTGGAGGCGGCACTTGGGCACCGCACTGGGTACCGTGCCGGTCACCCTCAACGGTGTTGGCAGGGGTATCGCATTGATATCGGTTCTATACCGGTGCTGGCCGCGGATGACCTTAAAGATCCTACAAAATTTGTTTTATGATAACGGTGGTTACAAATAGTTATTTAGCATATCATTAACAATAAAGAAACTATTGGTTAAAGTATATAATTACTGTTATTTGATAATATTGATCACATAAACAACTAATGTCTTCCCCACAAGAATGATTAAATATGAAAAAGGAGGAGTTGGTAAGTTAATCGGAACAAGAAAAGAAAAATGTAATAATTGAGAGTTGTTTTATATGTATATGCCCTACACAAATGTAAAGTGTAATTGAGGTGAGTACTCAACTCACAAGTCGTCGTTGTCACTAACATGTTTTCCGTCACCAAATATTCCTAACGAGTGTACTAATCTATATTTTAGAGTAAATTACAGATTTGGTCCCTGTGGTATAGAATTTTTTTTAGATTTAGTCCCTAAACTTTAATAATTACGGATTTGGTCCCTATGGTTTACAAATTCTATTAGATTTGGTTCATGTGGTTTGTAAATTTTATTGGATTTGGTCCTTGTGGTTTACAAATTCTATTGGTTTTGGTCCCTGCCTATTTGCACTACCAGGGACCAAATCCAAAAGAATTTGCAAACCACAGGGACCAAATCCATAATTACGGAAATTTAGGAACCAAATTCATAAAAACCCCCAAACCACAGGGACTAAATCCGTAATTTACTCTATTTTATATTAAAAAAGGTTTTTGCTGACATTATCAATACAAAATTAAGCAAATTTATTAGTCAATTAAAGAAGATATATAAATTGATGATGTCATTATGTACTTTTTTTTTCTTTTTTTTAATACGGTATTAACAGGTATACTTACCTAAATTTCCTTTTTAATTTATTAATTTTCCTTTTACAATTTACATTTTGCATTCTTATAATTATTTGATTAAATTATCCCAAAAAAAAAATATTATTTGATTAAATTACTTTTTGTCTCTTAGTTTTTCATTTTTCATTTTACATCTTTTTCATATTAACGTAAATAATATATATGAATTAAAATGTATAACAATTTTTGTTTCTCTTTGCAATAAATTATACCATTTTTAATCGCCTCGACGATACCTTCAAAATGAGTCTAATATTGAATATTTTTATAATTATATCATCATAATCGTCTCGTAGATATCTTCGAAATGAACCCAATATTGAATATTTTTTGATGCAATTATATTATCAATTCTATTATACAAAGATAATATTTTTTTTTTGAAAATTCAAAAATCAAAATTTCAAAATACACCCTTATCTATAATGTATAACTATATTATTTTTAAAAAAAAAGTTATTCGGTTATTCTTGATCTATACTATCTATATCTATATTATTATAGTTTTGCATAAATAGACTATTACTTAATTTCAAGAATTCTTGAAAATTTAAAGATTCCATATTTTTAATTTTCAAATATTTGTAGCAAATATTTCAAGAACTCTTGTAATATTTTTTGGAATACTTCTTCAAAATGTATCCAACTATCCCCAATATACTATTGTATGTATCCACCTAAAAAAATTTCTTTTGTATATATCAAACTTTATTTTTTAGTCTATTGTGTGTACTGGATGACCGGTAACTGGATTACTCGCTAAACTCCGGCCATCTTCTTCTTCTCCGGCAAACTTCTCCGGCCACCGTTCTTCTTCTCCGGCGACCGTTCTTCTTATCCGGTGAGCAGGTCACCTCCACTGCTGCAGCTGCCATGAACCACCGTTGCCGCCTGGAACCACCGCCACACCGACCTCCACCATCACCCACCTCCACGCCACCCACCTCCACCGGCGACTTCCAGTGCCACCCCATCTCCAGCACCACCTGCCATCACCATCATCGTCGCCATCACCATCGAACCGCCGCCCATCACCACCACCATCACCATCACCGTCGCCATCATCATCACAATCACCATCACCATCACCATTGAACCGCCGCCCATTACCACCACCACGAACCACCATCATCACCATCGAACCATCACCATCAACTATCACCGCCACCATCACCATCAAACCACCGCCATCACCGACGACCTCCACCACCGCTGGCCTCCACCGCAAACACCTCCGGCCGCCGTCCAACCGCCGGTAACCGGTTGATGACCGGTTGAGCAAGTCACAATACACACAATAGACTAAAAAATAAAGTTTGATATATACAAAAGGAACTTTTTTAGGTTGATACACACAATAGTATATTGGAGATAGTTGGATACATTTTGAGGAAGTATTCCCAATATTTTTTAACAAATTATATAATTATAATCATCAAATCAAAACCTTCAAAATGAGTTCAAATGTTATGAGTTTGAATACTCACTATCAAACGATTTTTTTTTCAATTTTTTTTATCAGTTGACCTTGAATTGTATACATAAAATTCAATTATTTATGTATAATTTAATATGATCAAATAATTGAGACATATTTCGCACTGCAACGCATGCGGATACGTATCCAGTTAGTAATTACTTTAGAGGTGAAAATTGGTTGGTTTTCAGTCTGTCTTGATCACTGCAAGAAAAGGAGGCTTTAGAGAAGGAACCTTCAGAAAAGGTTTTATAAGTATATCTGTAGATGTCTTTTAGAGAAGAAATTTGATGACAAAAAATAGAATGTGTAGCTATAAGACCATCCTCAATCAGGGTCGGCCCTGACATTTTGGAGTCCCCGTGCAAAAATATAAATGTGGTCCTATTCTTCTACCATTGGTTCTTTTCTTCCATAATTTCATCAACTTCGTCAATATCCACCCCTACTCTTTCTCTATGCACCCCTTCATTATTTTCATCATTAGAGTATCGGTTCCAAACACATTTTGCTCTACTTTTCGTGAATCTTCGTTACTTGGGCATTCAGACGTCTGTTTAATAATAAATCGATCGATGACTCCTCTTTGACTTTGAACAAATTGTTCATTTTTTTTTCTTTTTTTTTGACGCTTAGAATAACCCGATTCAAAATTTCTAGTTGGAGGCATCCTATATTATATAAAATCGGTCAACCATTATTTGGATATATAAAAACAGATATCAACAAGTTTATTTATTGTTACTAAAAAAACACTTAGATTAAAAGTTAAAAACCTTCAAAAGACATAAATAATCAAATAACAATTTATAGATAACTAATAAAAATATAAAAATAACACATATTAAATAGAAACTATAAGATTTTGATATGATACCTTCAAAGTCGAATGGAAAACTGAAAATTTGATGAAGACTAAAACTTGTTGAATCGTTGAAGTTGTTGAATTGCTATAGAATGTAGAGATGACGGCCGTTGAAAAAAATAATGAAGATAAATTGACATTGAAAACCTAATATGCTTATGTTATTTAAGGAAATTAAATAAATATAAAAATGAGTAATAATATGACTTTAATTTTATTCAAAAAATAGGCGGGGATAAGATAGGATGCCAAATCTTGAAATTTTAATTTTGAGTTAATGATAAAGGAAATTAGGAACCTATAGATATGATAATAATTAGTTTACTAAAAAAATGCGTTGCCCAAGAATCGAACCTAGGTCTCCAAGCAAAAGAGCAACACGCCTTACCATTAGACCAAAAGAAGTTTTGCTCTTTTTCCTTGAAACGATTAATATATATATATATATATATAGTATATATAATGTATGAAAATATCGGAGGCCCTCCGAAAACGGAGGCCCCATGCGGCGGCACTGCCCGCACACCCAGGGCCGCCCCTGTTCTCAATGGTTTTGCTTGGTGCCACCATCTCCAGCTGTCACATCAGCGCCACATCAGCTTTTAACTATCTTACCAACACCTTACCAATCCTTATCATTTCATCCTCAACGGTTTTGACTCTTATACATTAAACATTTTATTTTTTATTTTCTTAAATAATATATAAGTAAAACAATTATTTTGTATACTATTAAACTTTTTAAATAATAATATTTTAAAACTAAAAAACTTACATTAAGACGGAAAAAAATTACATTAAAATTAAAAATAGTTTTTTCAAAAAAAAAAAAAAACCTAGCTACTTGAGATGATCTCATCCGTAAATGAAAAAATACGTAAGTATTAACTCAAGAAACACATGTTTATAATCATTAAGTCTTAAAAGTCATGAAAAACATTTAAAGTTCACTTCTAGATTCATAAAATAATTTAAGAACAAAGAATATGACATTAACTATAAAGAAAGAACAATATTGAATATTATTTCATTCTTGTTGTTCATTATCTTGTCCTTGTTCATATTTTGTATCAATTTACCCTCATTGATAGTTTATGTTTTTTTGGAAGTATTTTGAAGTAGAACATGTATCAATACAATTTTTTCTTGTTGATATCATTATAAGATTTTATATTTTTTCTAATATCACGTTAATAATTATGCACCTTCAATTTGTTGATGAAAAATATTACAAAATAGATAATAATGGTAACATGACGTAAAAATACACAATGAATCATGAGCCATAATATATATTTACATTTCATGAGATACATCATAAAATCACATTCAGCATTAAAAAAAAAGAATGAAATTTGCATTTCATCATAATAAAAAATCGGACATCAATAAGTTTTGTTATATACTATAATATGTCTAAAGAAGTTTAACTTATTTAACTCCTCTAAGAATATACGTCAACAGTAGCTCATTCCAAGTATCTGGAACACCAGGAAGGCACCAATGTGTACAGTCTGCATAACATGAGGGATTAGATAGTTGTTTTGCTTTGAGAGTGGAATAAAACAACCTATGTATAGAAGGGTGTGCATCTTTCCTATATTGTGTTAACTGTGTTATATTCATCATATGCACATTAACTCCTTTTTGTTTTAGTTTGTTTAATGATGACTCTAGTATTCTCATCATTTTCAAATCAGACCCACTTTCCCAAAATCCATCTTTCATTACTGGCTCTGTTTCATTCAAGCAATTCGCGCTTCCTTCCTTGCCCCAATCTACTCCTCTAAACAAAAATTTACATTAAACCCACAAAAATGTCATTTATTGATATGGAACATTTAAATGGTTTTTAGAAAGAAGGCATTAAGTTTCAGATATATTACCTTTGGTGAGTAGCAGTCATGGTCATGAAATATGATTGGGTTCTAGTATGATTGATATGAATTCGTAACCAGTTAGACCATATTTTTAGAACCATCCTATAACCACGATGGTTACTTACAATGTTAGACCTTTTTGAATCTTCAATCGATCCATACCTAACAAGAAAAAAAGATTTAAGAATTCATCAACCAAAACAAGTGAGACAAATACTAATTCTAGAAGTACGAACTCACAAGATTTTCATTGTAGGCGTCCCCCACCAAAGGTATGAGTTAAAAACTAGTACATCTGCATTAACCCAATTTTTAGCATGGTTCTCTATGGACTGGACATGAATTACACGTTCATTCCTTTTATGTTTTGATGGATGGTCGGCATTAGATTCCACCAACAATGGAGCCCAATAGAAGTCAATTGAAACATCGTATTCCTGTATGTTTGTATTAATGTAAGTATTCCCAAAAGCAACAAAAAAAAGAAACAATGACATGATTAAAAAGAAATTAATAGGAAAAAGATTGAAAACATAACCCGACACAAAAATGTGTAAAACCTATATGTCTATTGATAGCCATTTTTAATTCATGTGGCGTTTGTGAGAGTTAAAGGGCCATTTATTGACATAAATAAGATAGGCGTTTACCACGTAAGTTAGACTCACTAATATGTTAGTTGGAAAGTCATGAGATTGTCTGAGTAACCACGATTCCGTCTAAGATCTAATTGAGAAAATGAGGCTCTTGATCCTTACCATGACAACATCTGAGTTGGCGAAACTGTGGGTTCAAATGCCACAAATTGAATGATCCTTGGAAGATCTATCGCCCAAATTGAATAACCACTACAGGCGAACCATCATGATGGTTCAAATGGCACCGGCTCGTAGTCTATATATATGTATCAATATGTACAATTTCAAGTGTTGAATTCCATATTAGATTTCTAGACTTCTAAAGGGTTAACCTACGTTTCTTGTTCTCTTCTCTATCCTTATGCTGTGAATGATGTTGAATGCATGATGATCTATGGGGTTGCCAGATTGAATGATCCTGGGAAGATTTAAACCTATGCAGATTACAAACATGGTATCAGAGCCAAGGGTTCAAATGAGAATCAAAGATCAATCATGTTTCAATTATCATTCAAGATAAATGTTTTTGTATTGAAGAAGATCATAAATGAAGGAAGGCAACCGTGGAGAGTATGATGCTGGTTGAAGATGAAGAAATAAACATCAATGATGATGAAGATAAATTGCTGCAACAAAGTACAGAGAGATTCGAAAGGCAATACAAGAATGAAGACCAAGTGGAGTCATGTGAGAAGACTAGGAATTATTGTTTTTGTCATAGGGGGAGGGGGATGTTGAAAATTAATGACAAAACAGTAAATTACTATTATAGAAGTTAGTTATAGGTAGTTATTAAATGAAAGGGTCTGATAGTTCACGAACGATCGTGATGGTTCAAATGGCACCGGTTCGTAGTCTATATATATGTACCAATATGTACAATTTCAAGTTTTGAATTCAAGATAATATTTCCAAATATCTAAAGGGTTCAATCCACATTTCTTGTTCTCTCATCTATCCTTATTTTGTGAATGATGTTGAATGCATGATGATCAATGAGATGGCCAGATTGAATGATCCTGGGAAGATCTAAACCTGTGCAGATTCCGGACAATATCCTTGAATGATCTGCTAACATTCTAACAACTCTTAAGAGAAAGGGCAATAAAAGTGAGTGTAAATGCACAACAATGACAAGAATATAACATATCTATAAGTTAGCTAATAGGTTCTTTTTGTTGATATTAGGCCACATATAAAGACCATTACGCCATTAGAGGGAGGTTCTAAGAAAAACCTAAAAAAAAATAAATAGAAAACTAAGGAATATTCTTGTAGCCTTCCATTTGGACCGTATGGACTAGTGCATAGCAGTAAATTAAGTTGTTCTTTTGGTTTTTATGCACCTATGCATAAGCACGTGTGCATACTAGCTACAAATTACGTCTATCCACAAGTACATACTGTTCAAATGGAAGCCTACGAGGGTGTTCTTCGATTTTTCATTTTTTTAAGGTTTTTCCTTACATCTGACCCTCGGCCCTTAACTAAACTATATCTATTTGCTAGGCAACCAAGACCTTCACCCACTCGTACCATTAGCTAGGCCCATTGAGATCTCTAGTGTATGTTCACTTAACTCATTTTAATGCTTTTCTATTAATTTATTATGAAATGCATCATTTTACTTACCGAAACAAATTGTCAATGATATTTCTCTCGATGATCTTATGAATTTCAATTATTTAACATGTTCATAGCTCAAGTTAATTTCAAGTGCATGGAACAAAGAAAATCAATATTGAAGGGAATAAGAACTTAATAAATAAATAATATTGTAAATGGTGTTGCCTCTTCAAACGTCCTATAATTAATATTTGACAATTTTTGGACAAGGGATTAAATACAACTCTAATTTCCACACTATCTGCAATTAAAGTATTGACAATGTCCTACACGATTAAAAAAGGGTAACATGTATTGTTTTACAAGTGAGTTTAAATATATAGTAACTCCATTGTTACGACACTTTAGAGCATTCACAATGGAGGTTCTTTTCGAGGTTTTTTTTTGGGTTTTTACAAGAACCTCCATTGTGGGATAGGGTTTTTTGTGCAGTCACAGATTCTTATTCAAAACCAGATGTTTGAACAAGAACCCATGTTGTTATAATACTTTCCTTTTGTGTTATATAATAATTTACATAAATAAAAATTATATTATTTATAAATAAGAAAAGAGGAGTGGAGTTTTTGTAAAAATCTTTATTATAGAGTGTTAGGGGGGGGGGGGGGGGGGGGGGGGGGGGTTCTTGGTTTATTGAGATGACAATGATGTTGTAGGAAAAAATATGGTAGGTGAGGTTCTTGTAGGTTTCACCACTATGGATGCTCTTAATGATGAAAGCATGACAAACTATTTTAAATAATATATTTTGTTATAATAATTATTTTTTCTATTTTGATTATTTAATATTTAAGTTAATTAATTAATAACCCTAAGTGATAAATATATAAAACGAAGATATGATTGCGAGAGAGGGTTAAGTAAAAATGTTCCCTTTTTAAAACCCTTTGAATCGAATAAAGGTTTAATTTGCCTGAAAAGCTTTCTACCCAATGCAAAAAAAAGTCTCATATTATGAATGGTCAAAGGATTTAAAAGACTTTGATGCTAAAAAGATGATCAATCAGTCTTCTTTAATAATTATCTTTTACTTGACAAATGGATATTATATCTTTTTGGGTAACATAGTTAATTAGTTTATATCATGTCCAGCCAATTAAGGTTATCAATCCTTTTAATCCTTATTCTATATTCATATGTCGTACTAAATGAACCAATAAAGAACATGTTGACCATATAATTAAAACTACTCTTAAATATGTATATAGGCACGAGTACAAGATTTGATACTCAAATCTCTTAACTTAAAACCACAAACTATTACCATTCTAACATCCTATAATTTCTTAAATTCAAATCTACTATATAAATAATATACTCTTGCTCAGCGGAAATAGAGTAGAAGAACTAAAAACCAAATAACCTGATTTACAGTCATGATTGAAAACCGAAACAAATAATGACAAACATCTAAGTATTCTAAATAAAGTAGAAAGAATGCAAGAAAGATTTACGTGGTTAAGTACAAAATGCCTACATCCACACTCAAAGAGAGATCGATCTTTTTTGTATTAGGTAAGAATCGACCTCCTTCACCACATAAAAATTTTGTATATCAACTAAAGAAATGATTTAACTTATACATGGAACATGGGCCAAAAGGCATGGGCTTAAGTACTGGGTTCTAGAGATGCACAAAAAAACCGGTTCTCGGGGACCTGGTCGAAAAAACCCGAAACCGGTTCTCCCCAAAACCGGTTCTGGCATACCCGGTTCGGGTCTCACCAGACCCGGTTCTGGGGGATCGGTTCTCTCCTTTCTAGCCGGACCGGTTCTGAGACCGGTTCTCCAGACCCGGTTCTGGACCCGGTTCTCAGACCCGGTTCCGGACCCGATTCGTAGACCTGATTTGCCAAGATGATTTATATATGCTTTAACCCAAATCCATCTCAAATCTTACTCCCATCCCATGGCTTCCCTTACCCAAAGTCATAAAATTACTCCCATGGCTGCCAAAGACCTCTGCTTCAAATCCCTCTCCACCACCACCACCACTGAAACCGCCAGTCTCTGCCGCCGTACACGAACTCGCCGGCGATGATTCATCCAAGGAGTGACGCCGCCGTACACGAAATCGCCGGCGATGATTCATCCAAGGAGTGACGCCGCCGTACACGAAATCGCCGGCGATGATTCATCCAAGGAGTGACACTGCCGTACACGAACGGATGTAGCAGAAGGAGTGAGCTCCGACGATTCTTTGTCTTCCTCCTGACTATGTACATAGGGTAGGGGGTTTTGGTTTTAATCTGATCTTCGTCCATGGAATGAAACAGATCTGATTGTTTATTTTGATTTCTAGAAAATGTAGGGTATTTAGAACCGGTTCTTGGAACCGGTTTTTTAGACCCGGTTCGGTTCTTACCCGGAACCGGTTCTATCGGGTAGGGTTTTTTGGGTTCAGAACCGGTTCTTACCCGACCCGGTTCTTCTCAGACCCGGTTCTTGTTTTGGGCCAAAAAACCGGTTCGGTTCCGGACCCGACCCGGTTCGGTTCCGACCCGACTTTTGTGCATCTCTACTGGGTTCTAAAAAATATTCCTTGGGCTTAAATAAGTATTGGGTTCTAAAGTATATTAACAACAATTAATATTCTCTAAAGAATAATAAGAAAAGTTAATATTTTTACACTTTTGCCTAATAATAATATACTTAAATACCACGTTAGTTTTACACGATAAGATATCACAATAATATATAAGATGAATATCCTCAAAATATCAACTTTAAAACTACTTGAAGCTTTCATATTAATCAACCTTGAGTTCTCCCATCTTAGTAACTCTTGAAAACATTAACAAATTAAGTAAGGAAGAGGAACAATAGTTAGAGGCTATTTGTTTTTAAAAAATACCTCCTAAAAACTTTTAATTACTTCTAAAAGTTTAAAGGTTTCCATACTTAAAATTGTTTGTTTTATTTGTACGATGTGTGAAAATCTCTTACCATCTTCTGAAAGTTTAAGAAGCGCACTATTAGCCTTTTACTTTTTAGATGTGAATTTAGATTTCAAACATTTTTAAAAACAAATAACATTGCAGCATTTAATAAACAGTTGAACACTAGTAATTATATCATATAGATTAGTTAGACCATCTCCAATGGAGTCACCAAATCTTACCCTAAACACTAAATTTGGTGTAAATGTTACTATTCACATCTCCAATGGGGTTACTATTTTTCACACTAAATTTACTGTGATGAATAGTATCACACTATATTTGGTGTAACACTATTTTTACACTACTTTTCAATGTAAAAAGAATTTGGTGTAAAAAAATAGTGTTATTCATTAAAAAAGATTTACTAGTATCACAAAATCTTACTCTAATTTTAACTTTTAATGTAAAAAATAGTGTTACCTATTAGAAATAATCTTCCAGTTATATAATCATAAGTGTAGCATTTCTCCAAATTAAGGGCAGTCGTGGAGAAAAGAAGTGATATTTTCACCGACCGGTTGGACGGACATGGTCAGCTACACCATTAAGGCTCTGGCAAAGTACCAGCAGCTCTATCAATTTTCTAAGCCATTAATATCAATCTCTACCCCACTACCTCTATTTTCCCAGGCCATAAATTAATATGTATCTATATCACTAGTACCCCACCCTACCCTTTCCTCTCATTAACCCATATATTAATATGTTATATCACTAGTGCCTCACCCTACCTTTTCTTCTCATTCTATGATTGTTGTGTCGATAAAAATAAGCTATCTTATAGATTAGTATATATATATAGGAAAGTTTAAACGTGAACCACTTTTTGGTTGTGAACGTGAGGACAACCAAAAGCGCGACATGTGGCGGATGATTAGGCGCCACGTCAAGTTCACGGCGGATGACTAGGCGCGATTCATGGGAGGACATTGAATTAAAGAGGAGACCACACTTAAAGCCGCCACATGTCGCACTCTCTCGGTTGTCCTCACGTTCACAACCAAAAAGTGGTTCACATTTGAACTTTCCTCTATATATATATATAAGCGCAACACGTGGTAGATGACTAGGCGCCATTTCAAGTCCACGGCGGATGACTAGGCGCGATTCATGGGAGGGCATTGAATTAAAGAGGGGGACTACACTCAAAGCCGTCACGTGTCGCGCTCTCGGTTGTTCTCACGTTCACAACCAAAAAGTGGTTCACATTTGAACTTTCCTCTATATATATATATATTTACATGGACTATAAGCTAGCTTATTAAAATACTACTTAGATAGTATTTATTAAAAATTAAGGTAGTTTATAAATTCAATATAAGCTAGCTTTTTGAAAACCTAGCCTTGATTACTAATGTTTTGATGACTTATGAAACTTTTATTTCAAATATATCTTTGCTAAGTTCTATACTATCAATTTTAAACATGCATTTTTTTGTCATTTTATAGTGATAACTCATAAGTTACCTTACTAGCATGTTTTTGCCAAACACATCTTATTCATCATCTAGCTTATCAGTCATCAGCTAGCATATTAGTCATATTAGTCATCAGCTACTTTATTAGCTAGTTTCCAAACATAGCCTTAGAATAACGTTTATTAATATTAACTATAATACCCTAAAATACTTTTTGGTCAATTTACATACTCATAAGCTAGTTTTTACCAAACATAATTTGTTCATAAGTTAGCTTATTAGTTAACAACCAGCTTATCAGCTATTATCAACTACTAGTTGTTTAATTAGTTAACAACTAGCATATCAATAACCACAAGGGTGGTGGCGTGCTGACAAAAGACCTAAGGGGATGTGGTGGAATATCCCATCCACCCGACGCTTGCGCACCTTGTGACCAAGCTTAGTCTCGAAAGGCCGAAACTTAATTTCTAAATTCCCAAGGATGTACCTTAGGCGAACCCCACATAAACCATAAAAAAACTAGCTTATTAGCTACCAACTATCTTATCAGCTAATTTTATATTTATATATATATATATATATATTTATAGATTTGAAATCTTTTATTAGATGAACGACATTGAATGATGTTCAAAGTTCAAACACCATAAATATATCTCTATTATTTTAATAATATGTCCTTGCCGCTCAACATTTTATTTTAGTCAAATAATTGTATTTTACTTACCGATTCATTTAAAGATTTACCAAATTAACATTGTTACTCTTCCTTTTTATGTTTCAGATTTGACACCAATCCTTTATGTAGCTGCTGGTGTTGCTAAAAATAGGAAAAATCCGTATGAACTAATTTAAATTAAATGGGTTATGAATTAATTTAAATTAATTTTATAAGTAGCAATTAATATGTTAACTAACCAAAAAAGGAACAATATTAATTGCTTGTTGAGAAGGATGGATGACTACTCACAAATGCCTTGAAGGTAAACAAAGAGATATCAACAACTTTCTGCATCTTCTTCTGTCCAGTGGGGATCACTGTTTGTAGCATGCAAACCATTGATATCCATTGGTTCCTGTTCACTGAATCCCCAACGAAAATTACTCTTTTACCCTCAGCCTCTCCAGAACTTCTCTAGCATCAAACCTAACATGCATAAACGAAAGGGTTATTTTAGTATTTTACTAACAAAAAGAATTCATAATTAATTTACTTGTTTAGAAAGTCGATCATTTTATACGGACTCAAAAAAGCAAATTTGATAATAGACGTATAATTCGAACCCAAAACTTTATTATCAATTATCATTACATATAGAGGGATTTTCTTTTATGAACCGGAGAATTGTTATTTTGATGAGAAATATGAGAATTATCTACTTTTAAAATATTGATCATTTTTAATTAAATACCCTTTTATCAATTGTGGCTTAAAACGGAATTGATATGTCCATTTCTAATCCAGTGGTTGATAACTATTTCTCATGCTTCTAATCAAATTTGACATTTTCATCGGAATCCAACACATTATATATATATATATATATATATATATATATAGGAAAGGTTAAAATGAGAAGTGGTAAAAAAATGTGAAATAAAGAAGCAATCTCAGCCGTTGACACGGTTGAGATCAAGGTTTAAAGTCAAATATCGCGGCTTTGACCGCAATGACCGGTCAAAGCCGGAACATTTGACTAGTCAAAATTCACATGTACGCGGGTCGATGGAGATTTTCGTAACTGTTACAAATAGGCCAAAAACGGGATCATATATTAATCTCTGTAATTCATATATGTTCATCGAGAAATTATACGGTGTTTCGCGGTCAAAGCTGCAATCATTGACCGCATGAGCGGTGGAGATCACTTTTGTATTTCACACTTTTGTAGCAATTCTCATTTGAACCTACGGCTATAGACTTAAGTTAATGTCAGACCAATACAAAACACATGAAACTTCACAGCTAAACACCGTGAAGTTCAAAAACATTCGAACATTCATACTAAAAAAACTTACAAAGTAAAAAAAATCAAAAAACGTAAAAAATTTCAAACCTTCATAGCAAAAACACTATAAAGGTATATATATATCCGAGCCTTCGAGGGAAAAAAAATCGGACGTTCATAGTAAAAAACAACATGAACGTAACATTTACAGTGTTTTCACCATGAATGTTCGCTTTTTTACCTTCACAGTGTTTTACTGTGGAGTTTCATGTGTAAAGTCTTCAATAATGTAAATGTTGTAAATAAAACGTAAATGTACTTCCATAACGTATTATGCAATATACATAACCCTAATGAATTCGTCTACCGGTCATGAAGTCAGTAAGACTGGGTGCCAATTTAGCCTAAAATATGAGTGAATATTGTTTACACTCTTATAGATGTCAAAATCAAATTATTCTATGCGTTAAGAATGTAAAAAAACTGGTTGTAATGGTGATATTTGTGAAAAAGATTTTGACCTGTAACATGCATTTAGTAATTATTGGCGTGCAATTAATCTCGAGGGAGGTTAATTGCACCCTTTGACTTACTAACCCATCCATATAAATAAATTGATGCATGACACACATCAACATCAAACCCTTCTTTTACAGTCACAATGCATGTTTTTTACATTCCCGATGTATCACCCCCTATTAAAAAGGTGCAAATAGCAACCCCTTAAGGCATTGTTTAGTTAAAATAAGTTAACTTATAAGGCACATACATGTTTGGATGACCATAAGCTAGCTTATAAGTTAACTTATAAGTTAGTTTTTTGAAAAGCTACTCTCAATAACATTTTGGTGACTTATGAAATTTTTTATTTTTTATTCCAAATATATCCTTGCTAAGTTTTATAGAATAAATTTTTTTTTGTCAGTTTGCAGTCATAAGTTACCTTATCAGCTAGTTTTTGTCAAACGAAATTTATTCATTAGCTAACTTATTAGTCATTAGCTATCTTACTAGTCACTAGCTACTACTTTATCAGTTATAAATTACCTTATTAGTCATAAGCCATCCTATCAGCTAGTTCCTAAATCTCTCGAATTATATGAGGCGACAAGTTATTGCATTAACTCCTCAAAGTCAGGTCTTTGAAGTATACTTGCAGGTCTGAAATGTGTTTTATATTTATATAGGACCAAATTCACTTGCACCATTAATTCATCGATATCCGTGCCTTTTTCTGGTATTTATCTTTCCACCGACACCGTTAACTATTTGCTTTCTAGAGTCGGCTTAATCACTTGCATTACAACAAAACAAATTTTTAGGACGCCCAACCCATCTAATGAGTAATTAGTAAAATTTTATTTTTATATGAACCAAAAACTATACAATAAGGTCTGAGATTAAGTTAAACAACTTAAAAACCACAATAGATATAAAAAAACCATAATAGAAGAAATTAGACAATCTAACATGGTTATTTGATAGAAGGTTGATGGTTTTTGCCCTCAAATGAGCCTTGGTGTAAGCATACAGGCACCAGCATTCTCCAGGTTTTCAAAGGGATCAACGATCGATATTGGCTCTTAGAAAAATTAAAATCTCATTGAAGAGTCAAAAGGAAGGCTAGCTAGTCCCATTGCATTTGAGATAGGATTATTTGTTATTAATTTTTGGATGGTTAATTTAATTTCACCTCCTTCCAAATTGCAATTCATTCAACTTAATTATGATGTGTTAATTCAGATAGTGAGTGTTTATTTATTTTGTGTGTCCCTAGAGGCCTAAGACATGATTATGACGTGCTTGCATCAGAGTTAAGTTGTGTTTGGCAAACTAGCTGATTGAGATATCATTTTCGAGCAAATCATTCAAGTAAATTAATTTCATGCATTTAAATTGTCTTGGCTATCAAGAAAATTATCTCTACTTCTTTCAAAGTTCCATGGTTTTATGATAATTGGAAGTTGTTCCAATTGAATAAGAGGCTAGGAACTTAATTAATTAATTACCTTTCTCACTAGTACATTTGGAATTTGAATTTGTATCAGATTCATATGAATGCAAATATTATATTAAAAAGAATGTATAGAGATGTGTGTATATATTGTTTAGAAAGAGAAAGAGAAAGAGAGAGAGAGAGACCTTGGAATGTTACAAGCATGGGGTTGCCATCTCCATTGTAGATAGTTGGAATCAATTCTTCCATGTTGTCCACAGGCAAACTCACCAGGAATATAGGGGCATTGGAGCTCTTGATAGAGAGGATAAGAGTTGTTATCATGAACCCATTTGCCAGAAAACAAATCACATCCATCCAATGTATCATAATTAATACCACCACCCTTATGAACCACTTGGGGAGGAGGAGGACTTCTTTGTTGTTCATGATCACTATTGACATAATAAACAGCTGTAGTGGCCAATGCTCCTATTATAAAGAAGATTATGAGACTGCTTTCAAACATATGCTTCACATCCCATATTCCCACCATTCTCTTCTTCTTCTTCTCCATCACACACATACTCTCTCTCTCTCTCTTTCAATATATATGTATATATATATATATATCTCAAAAACAAGGAAGAATAAAGAATAAAATCACAAGTTCATATATATATATATATATATGTGCATCAATGGCAGGTGATTCTTTCACCACCACCTCCGCCTCCGGAAAAGCTTGGAGATGTAAGCGTATGCTTTACGGAGATGTAGTACTAGTACTACATGGTATTTCGTGCCTTTGATTTTTTTAATGAAAAAGAATCTTAAAACTGATGTTTATGATCTTGAAATTGGTGAGTATTTAATATAATTATAGACACCACTGGAAGTTTGTCGCCCTCTCTTTTTCTAGTTATCTTTCCCACTTCTACTCTCTGTGGTAAGTTACACCCTAATGAGCAAAGCAAGAGTTGGTGCCAAAAGAAAACAAGTGTCTCATAGTTTATCAATTGAAAAGGAGGGAATATAATATATACTTTGTGTGGGCATTCACATTGTGTTTTGACCAAAGTCAAGTGGTCAAATCTTTATTTATACAATTAATAATTAAAAGTTACTGTATATTTTGCATTGGAATCTGGCAGTCGTTTATGAATTGTGTCTTAATTGTTATTAAAACCTTATCTTTCTTCTTTTTAGATTAACTCTCTTATTAACTCTCTTGTTGCTAGGATAAAAAAAATATTGTTTCTGTAAGTTGCTTGTGATAGAAGTTAAAAATCAAACAAATTACTAGGTATGTAATCTTAATATTTCTGATCATATATTTGATAACTTGTGTTAACTTCTTATCAACATTTAAAACATTTGGTTAATAACTAACCGTTCTTATTGAACGGCTTGCCTAGTTAAACAACACATTACTAATGTAATGGTATTTCAGTTTGCGTAAATTCTACTTGGGAATCATGTTTTCTTACCGCAAACAAAGGATTTTATTAACACTAGCAAGGAGCTAGATCCAAACAAGAGTACAAGGAGTTAACCGGGTTAAATTTCTAGTTCTCCCAACTAAGAAACTTAACACTGGGAGATTATCTAGGTTAAGAGAGTAGGAGTTACTATCTAACGCTAACTTGACAGACAACCCCACTTTTGTATGATTATTATTGGGATTGCATCTATGTACCTTAAAGTTCGGTTGTATATAACCGTGAATATTTTGTTATTAAATTTACGTAGTTGCTCTATAATGTTTTAAAACTAGGCTCATTAGATTTAGGCTATTAAAATCAATATATAGCATCAACGGTACCTGTGGTACCCCTCATACCCCTCATTATGGGACTAGAAAAAAATCGATGATGACAAACAAGTCTTAGTCCCAGATTTTGATGAAACTTTACAAAATGAGATAAGGCCATCCTTTATGGTACCTGTGGTACCTGTCATACCTGTTGCCACATCAGCTGCCACATCAGCTTTACCACTACCCTACCAACTCCATACCTTTCATCCACTATCGTACCCCTCATACCCCTCATTAATTAATTGAATATAAAATAAATAAAAAAAGAAGAGAGAGAGAGAAAGAAGAGAGAGATAGAGAGAGAGGGGGATATAGAGAGAGAAAGAAGATCGGTATGGTGGCACCGATGCCCCTACCTTCCGGTTCCATACCCCTCATCCAAGATGGGGACGGTACTGGCCGTCTCACCGAAGCCATAAAGGATGGCCTAAGGAACACAACTGACATTTTATATTATTCTTAACTACTAGTCAAATCAAGGGATGATACAAATTTTGGTGTAAATGTTAAGATATGGAACATTTGAGTTAAGAAGCAAGCATGATAACCAACTCCTATTGGTAGATCATGGTTGCAAATATAGAATGTCGGGGATTAGCCTTCGGGTCGGGGGCGGGGAATCAAAATTCTCCGATGGGCGCCTGAATAAAAACCTGACGAAAAATGGGGCGGGAACGGAGATTTATTTTCATTTCGGGGTTGGGGACGAGAAATGCAAAAACCCGCTCCAACCCCACCCCATTGCCATTCCTAATTAGTTTTAATTTGTTACGAAACAATATATAAAACAACGGCACCTACTCATGAATACATATGCACATCAATTAAATATAAGACATTTTTGTCCTAAATAGGAAAAGCATTCTATATATTTATCACGAATAATAATAAGATGAAGAACCTCATATAAATAATAAGCATAAAATAAAATAATTTGCATATCTAAACCATTTACTTTATAAATGAATGTGAAACAAGAAAAAGTAATGAATTACTGCAAAGTAAAAACCAAACCTACATGAGAAAAGCTTTTAAAGTGTTTTGAGATGGTAGAATAAAGTTTCACTACTAACAAGAAAAGAGAAATCAATTATTATATTTTTTTTTAAATAAATTCAATGAACTATTTTTCTCTTCAAATATCTTAAAATACCTTTCTCTTTTTTATCTAGTAGATCCTAATAACGACCTATGGTGGTTTATGATGAACCCGCTACCGAAACACACCGCTAATAGTGTTCTCTAGCTAAAACCAGGCCCGGCCCTGGCCCATGGCTGTGATGGCTTGGGCCATGGGCAGCAGGGCCCATAGGGCATCAAGTTTTTTAAGCCTTTAGGTATTACTAGGTTCATTACAGTCCAAACAAAAAATTATGACGGTTTTCTAAGCCTAGAGGGGAGTAGTGTGCATATGAATTCATCACAGTTCACGAAATCATTAAATCGGTATTTACTCTCTCACGATTCTGAAACTCAATTCATCGATTGATTTATTGAGTGTCTGATTTGCATCCCTAAATCAAAGAATATTGCAATTAGAATGCATTCAAATCGAAGTCGATTATTACTCTATTGCCTTCCTAAATCGAAGTCGATTGCTGTTATCGACTACTTGCCTTGTTTTATTCGTTAGTTATTTTTGCCCTAGCCCTAAATCGACTACCGAAGTGGTTCCTGCCCTAAATCTACTACTATCTGGATTAAATTGATTAATCAACTACCGGTTCTTGACTTGCTGCCCCTAAATGGACTACCTCTAAACCATGTGAACGTAATCGATCTGGTCATGTGTTCTGACTCTTCCTCTGGCCTTGATGCATCCTAAATCATCTGGCTATATATGTTTAGATAAGTTTATGTCTCGTTCTTAAACTTGATCCTTTATTGTATTTATTCATGAATTTATAGATTAGGTTTATTTGAATTGATTGCTAAACTTATAATGAGCTAATGCTTGAAATTGATGAAATATGATGTATCATGTATCCAATATCCATCGTATTTGAAATGTTTGAGTTTGACTTTTAATTTCTAATTAGTTTATTTATCTATACACATATTGCACTTAGATTGCTGATGCTTTATGTTATGAATCCCATCATTAGTTGAATATCCAATTTTACTTTTGATTATTGATGCAAAAAAGATGATTCTTGGACACCCCCCCCTCCCCCCTCCCTTTAAAATGAACTTTTGTTTTATTCATTAATTGAGTTAGGATATTTTCATTGCACCAAGACTTATAGGACTTGAGTTAGGATACACTGTATTTGAGTTCTGGCTTGTTGAATTTGAGTTCTGGAATTGTTTGGGTATTTGATTTATGTCATTTTAGTTCACTGAGTTTGATTACGGTTTGCTAAGTGTGAGTTTGATTTATGTAGTCCAGAGTTTAACTTATGTCAATCCGAGTTTTGGGTTAGGTAAAAAATTGGAATAAGCCTTCTAACTCGAGTAGGTTTCGTATGCCTTGTTTTATATATAGGGGCAGGTTCAAATGTGAACCCCTTTTTGGTTGTGAACGTGAGGACAGACAAGAGCGCGATACGTGGCGGATGACTAGGCGCTACGTTAGGTCCACGTCGGATGACTAGACGTAGGGATGGCAAAAATACCCAATCCCGACGGGAATCTCCGAACCCGAAACTTTTGGGACGGGATTGGGCCGGGTAAATGGTTATGGGACCGGGTATGGGATTTTTTCAAAAAATTTTTGCGGGATTGGGACGGTTATGGTTTTAGTCAATATCCGCCCATTTACCCGGCCCCGAACCATATATATTTGTTAATTCAATAATTTTATTATTAATATAATATATTATATTCATAAAAATTTTATTAATATATATATATATGTATATTTTGGGCTTGGTTTAGGTTGCCAAATAAAATTATTGAGGCATCTTATATTTTTTAATGAACCATGAAAGTTTAAAAAGAATTCAACTCATTGTTTGACGTGATTTGCATATAATTCTAATAAATGAAATTTTGTTTACTAAATTTTAATCCACTAAAAATATAAATGGGATACCCGATACCCGCGGGAATACCCGTGACCCCGATGGTTATTTGATAATGGAATACCCGACGGGACGGGACCGGGTATAGGACATGGTTTCGTAATAGGGTATGGGACTGGGAATATCAATACCCGTCCCATACCCGGCCCATTGCCATCCCTAACTAGACGCAATTCATGGGAGGACATTGAATTAAAGGGGGGACCACACTCAAAGCCGCTATGTGTCGCGCTCTCGGCTGTCCTCACGTTCACAACCAAAAAGTGGTTCACATTTGAACTTTCCTCTCTCTCTCTCTCTCTCTCTCTCTCTCTATATATATATATATATATATATATATATATATATATATATATATATATCGGGGGCGCTTTTTTTGGGTTCCGCCATGGGCAACGGATATCTCAGGACCGGCCCTGGCTAAAACCACTGGCGGGGGTGTGACTGTAGTGTGGCTGTCTAAAGCCAGAACCTTCTTCATATATATAAACTTAAACTTTGCCAAAAGCATTTCAAATACTCACCGGAAATATGCACCAGGCTAAGACCGAATCCAATGCCAGCGCTATTGGCAGTGTGATTTGTTAGCAGTGTGTGTCAGCATGCCGAAGGGGGTGTTTTGGCCGGAGATCACTAATATATAGGGGTGTTCTACGGGTAGCGGGGTTTGCCAAAACCACCCTAGGTCATTAATAGGGACCATCAGATATGAGAATTTGGGGTATTTTAAAATGTTTGGAGAGAAAAATGATAGAAAATGTGTTCTGCTTTAATTTTAAAAAGTCTATAATAATTAATTTAAAAAAAAAACACGTATATAATTTTAACCATTACAATGAACTGAAAATAATGTTTAATGTTAAAATATTTTAGTTAAAATAATATAATTTGAAATTAAATATAACATTAGTTACGGACAAGATTCAAAGATTGACAAACTGATGTATAATATATTAGCTTAAGAGAGATACTGTGCACTTAGCTTTAAGTCTTGATTTATGGCAGAAATATATGATATTCATCATGATCTCTTCTTTAATATTCAATTATAAATGTACCGATGTACCAGAGAATAATTATATTATTAAACTTAGTTATGATTTATAATTCCTGTGTTATTTTGGTTTTGTTGACAGTAATTCTTAATATTTAATAATCACTTGATTCTTTAATACTCTATACTCTTTTATTAAAAAACTTCTAAGATAACTATAGCTTGTGCTACAACCCTTTGAAACACAACCATTTTTATTTTTTACCTTACACGCATTCTTTGGTAATTTTTAATTTTTTACTTATAAGTTATATTTAATATTTTTATAATTTATTACTTAATGTAGATTAAATCCCTTATTTTATTTATATTTTATTTTAGTTCCTTCTTGTATTAAAATAAATAAATAAATATATATGAAGTAAAATATATTATACATATATTTCTTATTTTTAAAAATTATATCATTGTAAATGAATTATTAATATCTTAAAAATAGGTTAAATATTGAATATTTTTTATTTAATCATATTATTTGATATTATTAATATCTACCAGTTATTTTGTTTTATATACCTCAGGTTTTCATTTTCATTTACACCCTTATAATACTAAACTACATAATCATAAACTAACTGAAATAATATCATTATAATTGCTCATCAATATTTTCAAAATAAGTTTATTACTAAATAATTTTAATTTTGTAATAATGTAAAATGTCATAAATACGTATCGAGATTTTTCAAGAATGATTTAGATTTATCGAATTTTTTTCGAATTTATACATTACACCCTATCTATCTATCTATGTAGATGGACGGACGAACGAACGAACGAACAGACGGACCGACAGATAGCATAAATAGAGGGATAAACGGATAGATAGGTAGATAGATAGACAGACGAACAACATAAATACATAATGAATATATATAAATTATATATATATATATATAGAGAGAGAGAGAGAGAGAGAGAGAGAGAGAGAGAGAGAGAGAGAGAGAAGAGAGAGAGAAAGGTTCAAATGAGAAGGGCTAAAAAAATACGAATTAGAGAATGATCTCCACCAATCCCGTTGCAAAAATGGAACCTTAGGAACGTTTTTTTTGTAGATATTGAAGTTTAAGGACGAAACGTGATTTTTGGGTAAACCTTAGGGACCAAATTTGTAGTGCGAACTTTACAAATAATGGGGCCATCATGAAAAATGGTAAGGTATCTATTATCGATACATTCCATGAAAATCATCATTCTGCTTTTCCATAGAGAGAAGTTGTTAAGGTTGAATTTGGGAGGTTTAGACACAGTCTCATTTTTATGAAAGAGACACGGAGTTGTTAACATACTTAGATTTTGACACTGAAGCAGTCATTTCAGATCAAGTTTATGAAAATAAACTATCCTCCTTTGATACCACTTATTAGGTCTTAGTAACAAAATGCTAAATCTAACAGGGTATTGTAGAAGGGGGGAGGGTTAATACAATACTTTTAAAACACAACACTTACTTTATAAAATTCTTCTATTGAAATATTTCAAAAAAATTTACACATAGAAAGAAATTGTTGCGAAAAACAAATAACTTAACAAGCTATTTGAAACAATTTTTAAACACTAACAGAACTAAACAAGAACAAAACTTAAGCACTGAAAAAAGTAATAACTTTAGGAGTGAGAGAACTTTGTCGATTTCAACAACTTCTTGTGAAATAGCTTGAAAGCATGAGAAGCATGGTGCATGGATTCTCTTATTTATAATCCCACGTGCATTGATGGCATGAGACACTTGTCATCTTGTAAATGGGAGAGACTTCTGATAATGAAAACAAACGACTCCTTTCTAATGCATCCTATTTTGGTGAAAAGGTTGCATTAAAGCTGATGTTGACATATCTTCCAAAAGTACTTTGAGTAGATACTAAATCCCTGACAATTTAGAGAATGTCTTATCATATGAAGATTTGGAAAATTGTAAATAATCCATTTTTGGATCTAAAACATAAAAGCATTCCTCATTGAAACAAGACAAACAAGTTTCTTCTAACAAGTTCTACTAAATCAGTAGAAGATCTTGCTGACAATGTAGACATGAAGATCGACAGAAGATCTTGCCGATCAAGTGGATTGGAAATTGGCAAAAAATAACTTAGTTTGAATTCTGAACTTCTTCTTTTATCTGCTCTAGATGAAGTCATGTTGATATCGGCTAGTCTTCGATTCACCAATCTTTTTAGGTACCTGAGTTATTTAAAAAATTCATAAAAATTTTCTAAGATTGGAGATGGGTTGAAATCAGGAGAACATCTTTAAATTAATGTCCCAACACATCTTTTTTAGTTTCAAACTAGTTTCCCTCTTGTCCATTTGTTACGATGTGAACAGTTCGTATTCTATAAGAGATTTTGTTTTGTTAAGTCTCTTTATCTTCTTAGAGGTGATATTTGTGGTTTGACTATGCACATGCTTCAACATGAAAGGTTTTTGTTTTGTCTACCTTTAAGAGATATTTGTTTATACAATATGCATAGTCATGTATGCATCAAGAATTTAGCAACATATATGACACTGTAATCAACAATAAAAACACTATATAAGCAAGTACTGTGAACTTGAGAGAACATTATCTTCATTTTGTTTGTTATGCATCTTGACATCATATTCAATATTCAAGAAGAATTAAGTTTTTGTTTCAAGATAATAAATATAAACTTCAACAAGTTGACTAAATTGAAATATACATGTTGTCTAAAGAAGTGTAAGTTATTTATCTTCTCGAAGAATGTAAGCTAGAAGTATCTCATTCCAAACATCTGGAACACCCGGAAGACACCAATGTGTACAGTCCGCATAGCTTGAGGGCTTCAATAGTTGTGTTGTTGTTAAAGGAGAATTGTACATCCTATGGATGGACGGGTGTGCATCTTTCCTGTACTGTGTTAGTTGTGATATGTTCACCATTTGCACAGTCACCCCTTTTGCTTTCAACTTACTTAATGAAGATTCCAATATTCTCATCATTTTTGAATCTGATCCACTTTCCCAGAACTTGTCTTTCATTATTGGAGTTGTTTCATTAAAGCAATTTTGCACTCCTTTCTTACCCCATTCGTTGGCCCTAAACATAATTTTCCAATGCCACAAAATTGGTACTTATCATGATATTAAAATAATATTGCATATAAATATAGCTTTTTAAAAATAAAATTATATAAAAACTAAGTTTAGATATATTACCTAAGATGAGTAGCTGTCATGCTCATGAAATATGACCGGGTCCTTGTATGATTGATATGAGTATACAACCAATTAGACCATACTTCTAGAACCATACCATAACCATGATGGCTATCAACTATGTTGTATTGTTTGGAATCTTCAAATGATCCATTCCTAACACAAGAAAAAGATATTTGAGAATTCATATACACTAAGACTAGCAAATCTATGTTGTAGCTTTAGAAGTACGAACTCACAATATTTTCAATTCAGGCATCCTCCACCAGAGGTATGAATTAAACACTAGTACATCTGCGTTCACCCAGTTTTTAGCATGTTTTTCTATGGATTCAATTCGAACTATACGATCATTCGTTTTATGCATTGATGGGTGATCAGCATTAGATTCCACTAATAATGGAGCCCAATAAAAGTCAACTGAAACATTGTACTCCTATAAGACAATAATATAAGTAAAACCTGTGAGCTAGAAAAAAGAATGAAAGCATGAACTTCATATGCATAAGGAACTTTTTGTGAAGGGCCTTGACATTATATATTGTACAAATAGTGAACTCTACAACAACAAAAGAAATGTTTAACTGTTTAAAACATCATTACCTTTTCCAAATAGCACTTTATACCTAGGAAAATGTTGTGGTATTGATAACATGCATATTATGCTATAAAAGCTAGGATCAATAATTTTGGCTTTAACTGGTCATGAATTGCAATTATCTCAAAATTAGAGGGATGGTTTTGAAATTTTTACAAATGTTTATATGTGAAGGTATGCAATTCACATATTAACTAATTTTAACTAATTCATATACAAACTACACGTTCATATGTGAATCTATGTGACTCACATATGAATTATTTTTAATTGATTCACAAATAAGCCCTCATTATTCACATATGAACTAATTAACCAATTTACATATGAACTTGTTTGTCATCTATTGGTAGAAGTTACAAAAATACCCCTCAGTCTTCTACATACCCATGCGATGAATCATATGGTGTTTCTAGTTAAGAGGCAAAAGCTATTAGGATAGACAAATTTCTAGAAAAAATATGTGAATATTCGTATATGCCTTATGTAAGACCATCAATCTTAAAAGGTAAGGCCTAAGTACAAGGAAATTTATAAAAAAATGCAAGTTTTATTAGCTTTTGCGTAAATCGTAAAGGATACGGTTGGAGGTGTTATTTATGTAATTTATGAGACTCATATTATTTATCAAATGTAATAAACCATTAAAATGAAATAATTAAAAATATCTATTTCTTATTTCCATCTTGAATTCTTATTTACACCCCACACATCCTTGTATCCCACTCCCATCATTTACCCTACTAATTATAATGTAATTATTATCCTATATTACTCCAACATTAATTATTTTGTTTCTTTTTAACCTTATTTTTTTTCAACATTAATTATCCCAGTACACTTTTACAAAATTATTTTAACATTAATTATAATATCTCCTCTCCATATTTCATCTTCTTTCACAAAATTCTTTCATAATTTGGAGGCAATCAAAGATTAAACCGCATATTTGGAATCATCTCGTCATATTCTTTCTAAAGGTATACTTTATTTCTCTTTTGTAAACTTTTAATGCTAGTTCATGAGTTTGATTTTTAATTGGGTTTATGTTTAGATTATAACTTAGTATCGAAAAAACTGTGTTGGTATATATGGTTAGAATGTTATGAGTTGGTCCAAATATTGAAGAGAGAGTTAGAGGGTAAATTATAGAACCAAATTGGTATGATAGTGTTAAATCGTTATATGGCACACCAAGTGTTCGATGGAATGTTTAATAGAAACAAATCGCATGATTACGCTTAGTATTATAACTATTGAACTTTATTTAGCGTTACGATGTTTATAACACCTATCTGTTACTAATTAGGAAGTTTGGATCATTATAAAGTTGGTTGAGAAAAGTTGGAATCTGATAGGAAATTCAAGTGCAGATCAGTAGGTTCAGCAGCCTATAACTCATAAACGGTATGCCGGATTAAGCTCAAATTTTGCAGTTAGAAAGCCCTTTGTATATACTATGTTTCGTATGAAGAGTGTCAAACCTAGTTCAAACTTTAAATGGCTCAAAACATGATGTTTTTGCAGCTGGTAACAGCAATTACGAAGCTGTCACTGTTTTGTTGTAAATTTCGTAATTAATCAACAGATGTTCCAAACGAAGTGATTCTGGATCAAGTAGAACCTTAAGATACCATACTACAACATTCATTTAGAGCGTGTTATATGTATTGAACTCTAATTAGGAGAAAAACGCTCGTAAAAATGGTGTTAAAAAGCTGAAAAGTGCAGAAAACGAAATGGTGTTCGACCATCGGTTAGGTTTGGTTCCGTGATGTAAATCCGACTATTCCTATCAAAGATTAATCTGTGTTAGAACATTTGTACACTATTAAAAGAATTAGCCAGTGATTTGAAGTCGTTTAAGTAATAACAACTCGTGTTCGTAGGCACGCGAGCAAATCCATCTTCTTGGTGAATCTTGTTCAAGGGTATTTTATTTATCAAATTCCGAATAAGGTATGGATTTCACTTTCTTTGACTCGTGGGACAACTATTTGTTGTAGTTGACCCTTCCTAAAGGTGGTTCACTACCTTGTAATTGACCATGTGAACATTGTCAACGAAACATGAAATTACATATATCCGTATGAATTATTGAACCTTTATCATTGATTTTTGATTTTACATTGTTGAGTTATATGCTTGAACGTTTTCACGCTTTGTTACATCGTGTCTCGTATTGGACTTATTATGAACTCTGTGAAGTATATTGAACTTGAAATTTATGAACGCCATTCAGGTAAGTGGCAATGTGTTTGGTTTTCGTTGTTTTTTGAAATGACCCAACTAACGGGCACGTTAGTTGGGATGCCTTCTGTGGCGGCTTTGTAGTCACGGCGTCCTGCAGGTGAACTCGGTCCCAGGGTTAAGTCCAGTAGTGGCTTACGTGAACCCATCCCGGGGACTAGGCCGACTATGTTGGCTCCAGGGCGGATGGATCAATCCTAGAACAAAACATGTGATCGTGGTTAAATCGACGGAGGACTCGAGCGTGTGTGCCCGCATGCCGGCCCAATAGTTCGTGTGGTTTGGCCACCCCACGAACACTTGAACGGGAATTGACGGATTTTATTTTTATATGATTAAAACCGAATAGTGAAGTATGAGTCGTCTTTGAGTTTTCATGTTATTTTAGTTGAATTGAAAATCTTCCGCTTCGTTTTCGATGTTATCTATTGTTTTCCGAATTTATATTATAATCCATTCACTGAGCCCGTGCTCAGCCGTGTTTCTTGTTTTCTGACACGGCAGGTTCAAAGTAACTTAGACGGAAACTGGACATGAGATCGAGCATGCAACTTTTGGGGTTTGTAGACTCGCTTAGAAGTATTAGAATTCGTATTATAGTTGCATTGGAATGTAATATTTGATTTGTAAAGCACACTTTAAAAGTTGTATTTTATAATTGGAGTTTATTAGTAGCTCTGAGTTGTATATTGAGTTAAGTCCCGTTAGTGACATTCCTCGTTCTGGGCGACGTGGACGGGGGATGTTACAAATGTGGTATCAGAGCATAGGTTTCGACTTGTAGAGTAAATAGGCCTGACCTGTGAGTATTGGGTAGACATAGGAATGGGTAGTATAGAATTTAATTCTCTTTACCGATTTTCTATCCAAAACTATTTTGGATTCTAATCTTGATGTTATTTTATGCTCACTCCACTTAGAGATTTAGAAGTGCAATGTTTTATAAATCATTAAGTACTACCCATGATGATCTTTGGTGTTTGAATAGTCGATTATATAAATCGTATTTTGTAGTAGACCCGTTTGTCTAGGTTTAGTCTAGTAAGCTTATCTTGGTTTTGGTGCTTCGTTTTGTTTAAAAATTAGTATTACTATTAGTATAACGATAAGTGGTCATTGATATGCGATATAGAGTTGATAAATATGTTGGAATATGTAGTTATGATCAAACTAAGAAATTTTAGGGTGATTGAGTTATAGTTTTCAATTGTGAGCAAGTCTCGTATTGGGAGTGTATGTTTTAATGTTTTGGAGGAAGTTTAAAAATAATTGTAGATTTGGGGGACTTTTTGGTGTGAAAAGATATTGGGTCTATATTAGTGTTAGCATCGCAAATGTTTTGATGTTTGACGTTGTGTTATTTGGATTAGTGTTCTGTAGGTATAGGTTGTTTCTTTTGAGAAGTAGATGGATCTCTGAGTTAATTTTAAAAATTGTTGGTTATTGGTTTACTAGGTGGATTATGGGATTGTGAAAGGCATTCTTTTATGTATATAAAAGTAAGGATGATTCTGTTGTTAGTGTAAAGTTCAGATTAAATGGTTAACATTGATAAGTTACTAGCCCTTATTTATTTAGGGTGCCGTACTATTTGTGTGAGATTTTAAATGGTGATGAATGAGTGATTCTGGGAGTTGTATGTTTGTCTGGTAAGAAAAGTTCTTTGATATGAATCTCTGTGAGAAAGACATAACGAGTAACGACCATGTATTAAGATCTCAAATTTTATAGTTGTTATGTTTTGATTCATAGTTTTGAAATTAGAATAAAATTTTGGTAAATAATCAAAATACCGTTCTAATATTTTTATTTCTTTAAGACACAAAATACTAATAAAATACGCTTTTTTTAAAACTAAGAATATTTTAATAAAATAATTATTAAATACTTTAACAATATTTAATAATTATTAAATACTTTACTAAAATAATTTAGTGATAATTTATTGATAAAATAATTTAAAAATAAATCATTAATAATAAATTAATTATTAAAATTTTTTCACAAAATAATTATTAATTACTTTAACAAAATAATTAGAATACAGAAAATTTGCGAATAATATAAAGATTAAATTTCAATCCAACGAAGTCTTTACTATTTGTCAAGGAATGATAAATTCCTTTAACTATGGAATTTAAACATTTATCGGTAAAAAAAAACTTGAACTAAACAAAGGAATAAAATCTGCTTAAAGAAATTCAACATTCCAATTTCACCAGATTACATCAGATTTCTGCAAACCAAACCATGCCATTAGATAGTTTTGAGTCGATGAAAAAAAAAACTCCATCAATATCCACTTGGAATTTGGATGGCTATGAAGTTGGCTGGTTGGACCAGAGAGTACTAGGCTGGGCCTTTATGCTCAATTGGGCTGTAAGAGATCTTGGGTGGATTTTTGATGTTATTAGATTCGGATGTTATTTAGTTGGACTTCTATAAAATTTTGTGATCCCAATTCCCAAATGTTTATGAACTTAATTGATTCAATTAATTAAGTTTCGAAAATCCAGTTTTATTAATCAATTTAGATTAATTTGTATTTAAATAATGAATTAATATAAATACTTATTTATTTATTACGCTTATTCATATTTAAATAACTTAAACTAAAATGTTAAATTTGGGATGCCATATATTATTTGCATTAGTTTAAATAATTTGTTAAATGGTATAAGATCCATGCCATAAGTTGGCATTTCAGATGTTTTATACGTTTTAAAATGTTTAGTGGAGTTTACCCATCAATAATAACGTGTTAAGTCAATATTAAGGTATAAGGTATTGTTTGGTAAAATAAACTAGTTTATAAGTGAGGTGCATATTTGGATGCACCATAAGTTAACTTTTTAAAAAACTACTTTCACTAGTGTTTTGGTGATTTATGGGACTTATAAGACCTTATATTTTTTTTATTCCAAATATACCTTCTACTCTATATATTACCAACTTTTAAACATATATTTCCTTGTCATTTTACAGTCATAAGCACCTTATCATCTAGTTTTTACCAAACGCATCTTATTCATCAACTAGCTTATCAGCTAGTTTGCCAAAACATAGCCTTGTCTTTATCTAGTCTAGTTCCTAGAAATTGACGTTACATTGACTTACAGATTGGCTTTTGGATAAGATATAGTCATTAATGGAATATGGTGAATTATGAATTGTAGCATGCACGTATGATGTTATCATTAAGCAACCTATGGAATCAAGTGGATTTTCATAAATCTTATTTTATATATGATAAATTGCATGTTGTGTTTACTTTCTTTTTAAATGCCATTTCATGCTTTTACATAATATATACAACTTTAGTTCAATTATAATGGAATGGAGATTTTTTTTTGAACCGCAAAAGAGGAGAGTTTATTGAGGAAAAAACTAGCGAGGAGCTAGAAGAGTACAAGAAGTAACGGCATCTACCGGGTTGCACACCCAACTGTCCCAATTCAAAAGTCTACCAAACTTAGTGCGACACCTAATCCAATCAAAAGTTATTGAATCTCACTAAAAATCTCCTTCTCTTTCTTACAAGTCCCGTTAAACAACTTGTTGTTACGTTGCAGCCAAATCGTCCAGCAATATGCAGCAATAAGTCTGATATTATATAATGGAATGGAGATTTGACCAATAAGTTAGACAACAGTCACATATCCTGCTAACCGGTGGTCGGACATGTGCAAGTCAACCTAGAAGAAGTTAGGGGGTGCTTGGTTGGGGGTATTGCAGGGTAAGAAATGGGAATGACAATGAATACTGCTGCTTGGTCTGATATTATATAATGGAATCATTCTTGCAGATTCATTAATTTCCATTCCTGACCAAATTTGGGGGAATGAAAATTTTCTTTCAACTCAGTTCTTTTTCCATACGTCATTCCATCTTTTGATGTTAAATGGAACATCTTTTGTATTTTAGAAGTGGAGGAAAATATTTTTTTAATATGAAACAATTTTTCATTGATTATAGTGGGTTAACCAAGCAGCAACAATACAATGCTCATTTTCATTCCCATTCTCCAGCATTCCCATTTTCATTCCCATTCTCATTCCTTTAAATGAACGAAGCACCCCCTTAGTGACAAAATAGGCCATACCCTAACAAAGTTATATATGAGATCTCTATTTTTTTCATTAGGCCTTCCGTAGCGTCCTTGGATGAACCCGAATGTCACATCAGCGCCACATTAGTTTTTTTCCTTATACCCTCGTTACCCTAAAGGGGTGTACTGCTTACCCTAACTATCCTAATTTTTACCCCACATTTTTTTATTAAAGAGAGAAAGAGAGAGAGGCGGAAGCCTCTTGGGTGTGGAGAGGCGATGGCTATACCCACTCGAACCAACACTATGGGCCTATGGGGCGTACTGCATACCTAATGGAATTGGCGCTAACCGCAAGCCATACTCGCGTTGAGCCCGTATGCGCTACAGATAGCCTTATATTCAACTAATTCTTACTAAAAATAATATCACATCATAATTGTAGTTTTTAAGTGCATGTTTTGATGTTAAATATATGAAGTTAAGAGAGAACAACCAATAAAAAATGGAGTAAATGTACACGAATGTTACATGCATTATTGATTTATCGTCTTTTCAAAATAGCAAGTTTTTACAATCAAATTCTACACAAAATAGCAACATGGCTTTTAAATTAGTTGTTCGATATTTGTTTTATAATTTGTAAAATTTTATCACCAACTCAGAGTTATTACTTATCTTCTATATGTAACATTTGTTCTTTAACACAATTGCTCAATTTTTTAAATATATATCATATGTTTAAAATTTGTTATGCAATTAATATTGGATTAATTTACTCACCAGTGCCTTGAATGTGATTAAGGAGACGTTGCCAACTTTTTGCAATGTCGTCTTTTCAATAGGGATGACTGATTGAAGCATACAAACCATTGACACCCATTGGTTTCTATTAACAGAATCCCCTACGAAAATTATTCTTTTGCCCCTCAACTTCTCCAGAATTTCTTTTCCATCAAACCTACATACACACATATATGTAAAATTCTATATATATATATATATATATATTATAATCGATAAACCGACAATAGTTCTAATATGATCTCAAATTAAGAGTTATTTTGCTGCATGCTGTTAAAACGAAATTAAGTTTATAAGACGTCTGAAATAAAAAAGCATTCAAATAAAATACTTTATAGGATGCTAGTTTATAGGACTAAATTAAAGCGTTCAATTTAAAAGTGTTACAAAAAAACTTTAAAACGATTTTGGGCATCGCAAAATATTTTTTAAAGAACTTTAAAAAAAAGGCGTTCTATTAACTATTTTATAGAAGACCATTTGAAAAAACGTCCTAAAAACGTAAGTGTCCTATTAACTCTTTTATAGGATACTATTTGAAAAAGCATTCTAAAAACACAAGTGTCCGATTAACTATTTTGTAGGACACTATTTAAAAAAATGTTCTAAAAACACAAGTGTCCTCTAAAAAGATGAGTTTATAGGACACTTCTCAAAAGCGTCTTATAAAGTTAGCTAATACGACTTTTTAGTTTGAAAAGGTACTAAAAAACTTGTTACGATGCCTAGCTAGTAATGTCTTATAAACTTATTATAACACTTTTAGATTGGACGCTTTTGTATTTAGTTCTATAAACTAGCATCCTATAGAACAATCTATTATGATGCTTTTTTATTTTATTAGTCCTGAAAACTCAATTTTGTTGTAGTATCCCGTTAATGTAAATATGGTTATTGTAAATAACTTCCAAGTTGAAGTACTTGTTGACATCTCGTTGTAAATAACTTCCAAGTTTCAAGTAATAATTTTACCATTTTGAACGTGCATGGTTTACTAGATTTTTCACAATATAGAATTATGCATGTCAACATGTATATACATATATAGAGAGAGAAAAGTTCATGCGAGAGGAACATAACTTTTTAAGAAAATGTGAGGATGAATATATCTCAGCCATTCATCCAGTCCCCCTCCCATGAATCGCATCAATCCTCCGTGGTCACGTCCACCGTTATGGAAAATGTGTGGCTGAGTCCTCACGTACGTTTTCTTAAATTGACATGGTTCTCATATGAACCCATCTATATATATATATATAAGAGAGAGAGAGAGAGAGAGAGAGAGAGAGAGAGAGAGAGAGAGAGGGGGAGGGAGACCTTGGAAGGTTACATGCATGGGGTTGCCATCTCCATTGTTGATAGTCTGAATCCATCCTACCATGTTGTCCACAAGCAAACTCACCAGTAATATAGGGACATTGGAGTTCTTTGTAGAGAGGATAAGAGTGATTATCATGGACCCATTTGCCAGAAAACAAATCACATCCATCCAATGAATCATAATTAGCAGCACCATGAACAACTACTGAGGGTGGTGACATGTTGGCATAACAAAAGGCCATGGTGACCACTGCTCCAATTATGAAGAAGATGATAACACTGCTTTCAAACATATGCTTCACATCACATATTCCTATAATCAATTGTTTCTTCTTCTCCATCTCTCATGCAGTATAGTAATACTACTCTACCTATCCTTTAATTATATCTTAAGAATTTCAAACAATTAAGAGATGAAGATTGATGAAATATTTATAGCTACTTACATCTTCTTCTTCTTCTTCCTAACTAATATCGTCACCACCTCCACCGCCGGAATAGGAGATCGACCTATTGGCAGTTAACCTCACAACCATGCAAACGTATGCGTTACGGAAGTGTACAGCATGGTATCGCGTGCCTGCAATTTTCTTTAGATGACGATTCTTAATATAAGTGGATTGTTCGAATATTCAACTGCCAATTGGTGACGACTAACTGGACCTATATAGATATATAATTTACACGTTTCTGTAAGAGGTAAATATATTAATTAAAATAACATTTTGGGATATATGAAGAAATTTTAGTCAAACATGTTTAAAGTAATAACATGGTTAATATTAGATATAATACAACTTGGATAAAACAATATTGAAATTGGATATTGGTAGAAAAATGGATGGGCTTTCCAGTCTTGTAACCAGGATGGAGCTAGAATTTTTTTTCAATCGATAACACCATATATAATGAAGTTTTGATTGATTTCTATAGATTTGTTCATACTTTTTGTTCATTTTGAGACATTCTTTTAAGTTATTTCTGTTGATTTCGAGATGGATTTTTTTTGTTGAATCGAGAGAACTTTTTGGTTTTTTATTTGATTTCAAGAAAAAAATTTCCATGTTTTAGTTGACTTGAGAGAATTTTTTGGTTTTTTGGTTGATTTCAAAAGAATTTTATGGTTAATTTAAAAAAATCGGTTTTTTTTATTGATTTTGAGAAAATTTAGGTTTTTTAATTGATTTCGAGAGATTTTTTTCACTTTTTTGGTTGAGGTTGACGTCTAGAAGACCGACGATGAATGGGAGACCGGCGACAGTGTTGGAGTTGATTTTTTATGGGAGATGTTGGAGCTTGGCACGGAGTCCAGAGAGATCAAAGAGGTGACCTTTTCTTTTGTTGGGGAATGAGGGTTTCTAATGAAAGGGGTAAATAGGGAAAAATCATGGCTGAGGGAAGACCAATGCATTTTCACAAATGAGCAAATAAGTTATAGATTTCTGAATTAAGTCATAATCAAATACATAGATATATGGCTTACCGAATAAGTTATATATCCTATACAACTCATCAAGTTGTAAACGGAAAGCCCCTAAAAGTTGATGCTATATATGTCTATATGACAACCACATAATAAACTTAAACGATAACTTACTCTATATTTTTTACCAACGATTTTTAATGTTTATTTAAGTTAATTATTTCGTTCTTGACCATTTCTTTTAAACCCCAACTATATATATTTTTTTAAATTAAAAGCAAATGGGAACTAAAATAATACACCAGGCACCAACCAACAAGTCATAATCAATGTAAAGTCTACCTCTTTAAATTAAAGAAGAGACAAGGTAGTTTCGTTGATATATAAATAAAATTATATATTTAATTAATTTCTAATATCTTGAAATTCAATAGTTTCTTTTTAATAGTTAAGAAGTTCTTGAATATATTCAAACACATTATACAAATTCTGAACTTTTAAAAATAGGTTCTTAAGGTATCGTTAGGTATGCATATATAATTAGATAAGATAAAATTGGATAATACTGAACAGGATAAGGGAGTAGGACATCATTGAACGATACATGACAGGACTGGACAGAACAAATGTCTGTTTGGTGTTTGCTACACCTAGGACTAGACCGTACAGAACTAGACATGTTTCTCAAAAATATTATTTTGATGCACATAATAGTTACAATTAACACAAATAAAATAACTATATAAAACTTTATTCAGTCTGAATAAAGCATGAATATTCAGACAGAATATTAATTAACACGTGACACGATACTAGTAGTCCTCACATTGACAATGAAAGATGACTTCACATTTGAACCTAACCCTATATATATAGGGCCGGGGTGGGTTCAAATGAGAACGACATCAATTTAAGAGAATACGAGAATCATTATTACCCACAAATTCTTTTCATCAAATACATTACCCACACCACCTCTATGGCCAACACCACCACCCATACCACCTCTGCCACCACCATCACCACCACCTTTGCCACCACCACCACCACTACCCACACCACCTCCGTCGCCACCACCGTCAGCACCAACACCTATGCCACTAACACCACCACATATGCCGCCACCAAAACCACCACCAGCAGCAGGACCACCAGCACCCATACCCCTCCGCCGCCACCACCACCCAAACCACCTCTGCCGTCACCACCACCACCAACACTACAACTATCCCGCCGCCACCACCTATGCCTCCACCAAGACCACCACGAGCAGCAGGACCACCAGCACCTATACCGCCTCTGCCACTACCAACAGCACCACCTTAGTTGGCGACGGTTCCGGAGGTGCTGGTGGCGGTTGTGGCAGAGATGGTGTAGGCACCATCTCTGCTGGTGCTGGTGGTGTTGTTGGTGGTAGTAGAGATGGTGTTGGTAGTGGCGGAGGTGGTAGGGGTGCTGGTGGTGACAAAGGTGGTTGTGTTGGTTAAAATGTAATTTCAATGGAGAATCATATGTGGTTTCAATGCAAAATCATATGTGATTTAATATAATCTGATTGGTTAACATGTGATTTCAATACATAATCATGTGTGATCAAAAGATCATATGTGATGTCAATGAAGAATCATATGTAATTTCAATGCAAAATCATATGTGATTAATATAATCTGATTGGTTAACATGTTATTTCAATGCAAAATCATAGTTTAACGTGCCATTTCAATGTAGAATCATATGTGATCACAAGAACATATGTGATTTCAATGCAAAGTCATATGTAATCATCAATACAAAATAGTGGTGGTGAAGGTGGTGTGGGTGGTGGCAGAGGTGGTGGTGGTGTTGTTAACATGTGATTTCAATGAAAAATCATAGTTTAACATGTGATTTCAATGGAGGTGGTATGGGTGATTTATTTGAAATATATAATGGGTGGCTAAGAATCATTCTCGTATTCTCTTAAAAAGATTTTATTCTCACGTGATCCTTTTTCTATATATATATATATATATATATATATATATAATTTGATGTAACTAATGTTGGTGGTTGGGGTAGAGGTGGAGGTGGTGGCTAATGGTAATACTAGTAGTGAAGATGGTGGTGTGGTCGGTAGTCGCCGAGAACGTGAAGATGGTGGATAGTGGTGGTGGTGATGACTACGGTGGCGATGGACAGTTGTTAGGTGGTATACTTTTGTCTCATTTTGTCCCATCTTGTTTCAGTTCGTGTCCCTGTCCCATGTCGCATCGAACGAGGCATAGTGAATTCTTGTTCTATCTCATGTTGCGTCAAACGTGTGATAGTGACTTTTTCTTGTCTTGTCCTATCTCATGTTGCGTCAAACGTGTGATAGTGACTTTTTCTTGTCTTGTCCTATTCGATCCTATCCCTCGTAATAAAAGCGGCCTATAAATTAATAAGATCCTTAATGAAATCTATTTTACAAAAATAAAATAAAATTGGTCAATCTCCTATAAGAAAAATAATCTTTGGTATTAGAATTTGACTAATTTTAGATTTTACATTTCGATTGACAAACATTTTTCCGTATTAAATTTCTTTCAATATAATACATCACTTAGAATATCCAAAAGTCAAATTTAACCTTTGTGTAATGTCAATTGAATCGATTTTATTGATTTTCTCACAAGTAATCTTCTAGGCATTCTAACAAAAATAAACATAAATATTATAACCAACCTACGTATTTAGTCAAATTTAACCTTATTTAATTTGAAACACAATGATCGACTAAATAATTAGCATGTAAACAATAAACTATTCACTGTATATGATCAATTAGGCTTGCATTGACTGAGACATTTTTAAAGTGCATACTTGGAGACTACCTAAGTAAGCATCAATTAAGGATATGATCGATCTAGCGATTAACAAAGACTAAATTACTACAATCATTCATGTGGTTTATCAAAACAATCTTCATTAAGTTAAATTAACTGCATGCATACCTTATCTTCTGGTTGCGTAAGAGGGCAACTTGAACATTTAAATGTAAAGGGCTTGTAATGTAGCCCAGTGGGATTTGGTATTTTTAAGTGATACCCCCTTTCATATAGTTGTGGTTTCGAGTCTCATTGTAAATGTTGGAGTAAGATTTAGAAGCATATTTAGGTATATGTTAGTGTATGTGTGTCGGACGTTCATAAAGAAGTGTAAAATACATTCGATAAATATTTAAGAGCGTTCATGTTTTTCAATCATATCACGGACTCGTTTCTTCTCCGAGTTAAACAACCACCCGTTCTTGAAAAGCCACCGAAAAAAGTGGTCGAAAAAGAAGAAGTGTTACCGGACAAAACCGAGGAGGAACTCATCCCCGTTGTGATCGCAATGCAACAAGAAGCCTACACTGATCACAAAGAAGTAGCAACAGATTCCGAGTCCACAATAGAAGAAATCGGAGGCGAGCTAGTCGAAGAAATTTCCATGCCACCAAAATCCTAGCCAAAGAACGTCAAGAATGATGACCACAAAGATGACGTTTCCATCGTTCCAGCACCTAAGGTTTCGGATCGGACCAAACCGATTCCCAATAAGGTTTCGTTAGTTACTAATCCTTATGAGTTCGATGAAATAGTGGTCGTATGGAGACGAGCACGACAACATCCTTTGGAAGTTGAAACCGTTTTGAATTTTGAAGATCAACTAGTGAAGCCAAGTGTATCCAAGAATGTGTTTAGTATTGCATCAAGATCTCGAGAAGTTAAGCGATCTACAAGTGAACTCGATGTCTAGTCCTTTTCAAGTGAGGGTGTCTGATACAGATCGGTTTCAAGCGTTAACGAATATTTTTAGAAGAAGAAAACGTGCTCGAAAGAAGGATGGAATTTGGCATCAAAAATTACGAAACAAGTGTAAACTCGCGAAGCGAGGGTAGTAGTTTGCGACTCGAGCAGGCCTCAGGTCGATTTCTTCAGGTGGTCTAGTTTCCTGATTCCCTTTTTACTTTATCATTACCTTTAGTATTTATCTATTTTCCTTTTTATCTGGTTTCCTATAATCATCTACGATTATTATTATAGTTGGTTTAGGATTATTTTAATTCCATAGTTATCTTTTTAGTTTGGGATTATAAAAAAGATCATCGTTTTTCATTATAAACCAAGTCTTATTTTAAATCAGATTATCAAAGTTCTTTTTTAGAATTATTAAGAATTTCTCAATTATTTTAAGTTATTTCTTTTGAAAGTTCTACGTTCTTTGACAATTGTCGATCCGTTTCGCGTTTTCCCTACTGCGTCATAACTATACCAAGAATCTTATATTTATAAAACATCGAAAATACGTATGAATTTCGTGTTTATAAAACATCATTTTAACTGTAACAACAATAAATATATTACAAGATTATCTTTAAAAAAAATTAAGTGATACTAATAAATATATAATAAGTATATAAAATACTGGTAGCCAATAGGTAACTGTTCTAAAAAAATAAAAACCCAAACCCAAACCATTCTTAACTTGTTCCGTATTTTAAGAATCCAAACGAATCACATTGGTTCCGATGCTGGTTCTCGTTTCAAAGATGAATACTTCATCCTGATGATCACCCTATCAAAACCCATAAAAAAGATAATATATTGTTCTGAGTAGTTTGTAGTTTACTTGATAACAAAAACATTTCCATATTAGTAAATACAAGGAAATTAAGATTACTAAAAAGATATTAGTTTTTGACAAGTAGTTTGCTATAAGAAGTCTACCAACCAACCAAAAGTCTCCTCTATCATTAAATTCACCCTCCATAAGTCTCTATATCTCTCATTATATATAATATATATGGACACTTGTAAACTTTAACACTCAAAAGGAGCCAAAGACAAAGAAGAAAGAGCCGCAAAATGGATTGCAGAAAATTGGAGTTGACCATAAATTCTGCAAATGATTTAAGAGAAGTAAGAAGAATTTTCAAAATGAAAGTTTATGCCAAGGTATTCATTTCATTGTAATTTTTGTACTTGATCCGCAGATCTAAGATATAATTAATTTTTAACTAACTTTAGCATCGATATTCGTTTTCTTTTCTGGATCCAAATCATATGGCCTTGCCGAAGCTCTTTGTCTAGAGTGCTCTTATTTGCTGTTCAGAAAAAAAATCTAGCCTCCCATATACTTTTTGAAATATATAGCACCATTAATTTTTTCAAAAACCTTCTATAGTTTGGGAGTTGTTATTTTCCTTCAAGAAAAAAATGTTATCATCAAAAGAAAATCCTATAACAACCTTTTGTATCTAATTAATTCACTTGAAATTATTAGTAGACTAACAAGTACGTATAAATTATAGGTATTCATTGGAGGTAACCAGGTAATGGAGAAGCGAACACCGGTAGACAAGCACGGCCAGACTAATCCAGCCTGGAATCACACCATGAAATACTCTATCAGCGAGTCATGGTTACATCATCACGGAACGATGCTTGTGATCAAGCTTTATTGTAAGCGTAAGCTCGGGGATAGATACATTGGAGAAGTTCATCAGTCATTGAAACAGCTTTTTGATTACGCATATCCGATGGGCGGCAGTGCGATGGTGTGTTTTCCGGTGCAAATGGGCTCGGCCGAGTCGCAAGGACAACTTTGTTTCACTTACAGATTTGGTGAGAAAGTAGCTATTGAGAAGCAAATGCTTGCAGAAAGTATTGCTTCCTTCCTGTTGACCAGTACTCCTAGTCCTAGTGGTTCAATTTGATGGGTGCACCCAACCACCTGCCCTTATTGTAAATGTGTGTAAATTTGTTGTAATACTTCTTTAAGACATGAACTTAATAAAGAAATCATTGAAGTTAATTTTGTACTCTTTCTATTTGCATGTCTTAATAAAAGTTTATCGATAAATTAAATAGATAGGTTTTTGGAATCATATATTTTGTATTTGATACGGTCAACATATAATATAAAAGTAGCACAATTAATTACAAGTTGAGAAATAATTGACGCACCTTTTGCATAATTGATATCATGCGTATATGGATAATTGAAGTCATATATCGATAATTGAACAACCTACTAATTAAATTACCTTTGATAGTGTTCCATGAACCATGATTCTCTTTTTTGTAGCGAGTGTTTAAATGATTCTATATCATATTCAGTCACAGCAAGTAGTAGGGAATACAACGTTTTCTAATCCCCATGTGTTAATAGACTTTAGTGCTTCTATCGTATATTTAGAGAGAGGAGTTCAAAAAAAAAAATTAACAGCAATAAAAGGATTACTAGACGCAGAGCTTCGACTTGGATATCGATCACCCTAGCGTAGCTACCCAAAAATTTATTAGATTTAGAAGGTCAAACGATAACACCTCTTTTTTAAAGATAGGTAAGTGATTTAATTCGTACTCACCTGTAATCAAAATCAAGATGACTTAAATTCACTAGAAGAAATAATGGCTATAGAGATAACTTTTGTCGTCACTACATGTCAAAATGTCATTGCTAAAACCATATAGTGACCACGGTCGTAGCTAAAGTTCGGTAGCAAGAAAGTGGTTGCTAAAAAAACCAATGGCAACCACAAGCAACGACAATAGCTAGTACAACTTATTTCACCGACTTTCGGTTTTATCGCAATGTAAACTTGTTGTCATAAGTGATTTAAATTAAATTAATTAATTAAGTTAAAGAAATTGTATATCGTTGCTATAAGTAAATTAATTAGTTATTTTAAAATTATTACTAGCGATTATGTATTGTTGCCACATATAAATCAATTAATAAATAAAAAGTTACTATTAGCAAAGACATGTTATCACTATATGTAAATAAATTTATTCTTGAAATTATTGTTAGTAGCTACATGTCCTCACTATAAAGGTAAGTTTTTTGGGGTTTTCCTTGCTATATTTTTAATAAACACAATTAATAATAATCAATAATGAAATAGACAAATACCGATGATAACACCGTTTTTTTTAAATATAAAACGCAACTTAATATTTAAAAAAAAAACAACATTGAAAAATAAAATAAGTAATAAACACAAACAAATGTTAATTGTAAAACAAACATTTAACGTGAATATAAATATCTAATTGTTCCTCAGATCCTCATCGTTGTCATCATTGGTGTTTTGTTACGATAGTGATGGTGATGGTAGTGGTGGAACAATTGGCATGGTATAAGAGAACGTTGGATTATCTGAAACATCAACATTTGGGATAATATTTCTAATCACCTGAACCAAAGCTTTGTGTGTGTCAAGACTATGCCTAACAAATGCACCAGAGTTTACGACTATATCTTGTACGGAGTCATCGTTGAACGATTGATAAGGTTGCATGGTGTATTCAAATGGGTCAAACATAGAGGATGAAGTATCACCCTTCAACTTACATCCTCGCCTCGTTCTATAATCGTGGTGTTCTCCTAGTATTTTTGATAATATCTATGACTCGTCTATCGATGTTGAGGAGTTCGACCCATGCTGTTGTGTTAGTGCATCTTTTCTACAACCATCCTCTCCTAAAATGAACAATATTGTTGTTGAATGAAAGTATTAATTAAAGTGAAATTATTACTTACATGACATGACAGAGCAGTGTCGTTGACCCATTCTTTTGATCGAGTATGCATTTTACGCCAATTATCAATCCAACCTGGCAATTCTTGTGTCGTCGGATTTTTCTGTGAAAAAATAAGTATATGTAATTTTACGCCTATTGGGGACCATTGGATTTACTTGCATGAATCTTAAGTCTTAAGTGGTGATGCCAATTGTCGGTCAAAGACCATTTTGTTGTGAGGACTTAACATCCTCATTGTTGAAGGCAAGCTGGTTGGTATCTAGGACGGCATTCTTGGGATAAATAGCGACAACAATACTCAGCATAGGCGTCGATGGGATTGTCATCCTTAGCATTGGCATAGATGGTAATAGTAATGTTAAAGTGACACTTGAAAAGATAAGCATTGCAGTGATGTTTGATGGAGATCTCGGAAAGGTAAATTGTAGGAAAGGTAAATTCTTCGTGTATTGTAAGCTTCAGTTGAATGCCGAGAGATTAAACTGACTAAAGAAACTGAAAAGGAAAAGAAGTAAGAGTAAGCAAAGAAAGTGTTAGGACCAGATTGTCCTAATTAGAGAAAGTTTTATAAAGAAAGATTTGAGCTTAATTGTAATATTTAGTTTGTTGTTAGTGAGCTTAATGGGCTTGGGCTATAGTGTATTTTGGACACCTATATAAAGGGTATTAGGGTTAGGGTTTGAGAAAGAGAAGCCATAATCTGATGAGAGTCGACATCACTTCTTAGTGTGTGAAGTGTGTGTGTGTGTGTGTGTGTGTGTTTTCTTATAACCTAAGAGCTCTCCAATAAATCAAGAACACCTTATTTTGTTGATTGATTCTTGTTGATTTCGTCTTCTCATCTTTGAATCTTGCTGAACTAGGCTAACAAGTTTTTTTCAACAAAATATTAATGTCATAATATATAAACGATGTTAAATTAACAAACATAAATGACGATCGGGTATGCACGTCAAGCAAGCAGAACAAGTGTTAGTGTGAGATCATCACTTGCATGAAAAAGAAATGGGGCACTTAGTTTTAACCATACTGGTGTATGAAAAGCATCTCCAGGCTCCCTCCAAAATTTCTACATGCATAACCATCTTCAATAATCATCGTAGCCAGCATTGCGTTTGGCTGGACGACTGGTGCTGGAAAATTACTTTCGTCTGTGAAGAGATGAGTCAAAACTTCTCTTTCACCCGAAAGCAGATAGTTCAATGACTGACGTGCCATAGCCACATTAAATTCAACCTCTAGTGTTCTTATACTCCCCGCATGCACGTTCTCCGCTGCGTTCGCCGCCGCAACGTTCTCCGTTGTCGGCGTAACCATTCATTCCCTCGTTAGGTTAAATGCATCGATGTAACTTGGTGATTTATCAAAAAAATCATTGGTAAGGAGATATAACATGCCTTCGTTAACATATCCATCAAAATTTTCAGGAAGACTGTGTGATGCATGATACTGAACAACAACAGTTATTTGATCGGCACACCCGGTTACTCGACATTGGTCGACATTTCTATTTCTAGATAGCCATGATACATGTGGATGACAAACTGTGCTATAATAGTTTCTAGCGGGTTGGAAGATATGAGACCGGTTGAAAAGCACCAAAGGAAAACGAAATTCGGTATTCACACAAAGCATAACAAAAGTCTCCTGTCTACCTTCAAAGTAGGCTTCGTTGGCATCGCTAAACTTGTATGCAAGTTTTGCAAATACCTGGTACTAATTTTATTTGGGGGTGCAACCAACGAAGCACACTGACCTAAAAGTTGTCTAAAAGGGAACGAAAACAAGGACGCGATAAAATCTACGAAATCCTTCCCAGCTTGGGCATATATCAACTTCCTTCGTAAATCATTCAATGATAGAATCAGTCTCATTCTGAAAACTAAACCATAAATTGAGTGATTTCACAACCGAAGTTTGAAGGAGTGAGGTGGTGCACCAGAGCGGGGGTGATTCAGGGGATATATTTTTGGATATTTCCAACACTTTTTCCAAACTTCTCGGATTTACCTCTTTCTCTCTCTCAACGAACCTCACCGCTGGCGACCTCACCCGACCTCAAACCACCATCGTTTTTGCCCCATTTTACGATATGAGCATACCGTTGTGTTCGTGCTAAGATTTCAAGCAACCTTGTGCCGTTTAATTTCTATTATAGGCTCGATTTTAAGGATTATTGAGAATTCTATAGGCTTCGGGTTCGTACCGTAAACCTAAAACCTTGGAATGGGTTCTTCGGGTGTTTAATCGGTCAAATCTACTCTTAATGTTGTTTATTGCTTATATTTATCAAGTATTGCTAGATTTAGGCTTCAATTTCGTAGGTTTTGGGACCAAATTGTCATTGGAACTCGAACAGTGGATGAAGTGTTCTATAGTCCGACTCGGACTTCTCAGTTGTCTGACTCGGACTTCGGTCATTTCTGCGACTCGGCTTTTGACGTTGTTTTGGGTGTCGAGGATGTCCTCCTTGTAACACTTATCCGACTCGGATTTCCCCTTGTTAATAAATTGAGATTGAACATTATCCGACTTGGATTTTTAACAAAATCCGACTCAGACTTTGACTCAAAGTCTGACTCAGACTTTGACTCAAAGTCTGACTCGGACTTTGTCTAGAATCCAACTCGGACTTTGTCAAGAATTCGACTCGGACTTACCATTCATTCCCTCGTTAGGTTAAATGCATCGAGGTAACTTCGTTGTTTTATCTACGAATCATCGGTAAGGAAATATAGCATGCATTTATTAACATATCCATCAGAATTTTCAGGAAGATCGTGCGATGCATGATACTGAACAACATCGATCATTTGATCGGCACACCCGGCAACTCGACATTGGTCGGCATTTGCATTTCTAGATAGCCATGATTCATGTGGAGGGCAAATAGTGCATCTATAAAAGTTTCAAGCGGCTTGGAATATATGAGACCGGTTGAAAGGCAAAAAGGGAAGACGAAATTCGGTATTCACACAAAGGCTAACAATACTTTCTTGTCTACTTTCAAAGTAGGCTTCGTTGGCATCGCTAAAACTTGTATGCAAGTTTTGTTAATACCCGGTACCAATTTGACTTGGGGGTGTAACCAACAGAGCACACTGACCTAAAAGTTGTCCAAGTGGGAATGAAAACAAGGACGTGATAAAATCTACAAAATCCTTCCGAGGTTGGGCATATATCAATCTACTTCGTAAATCATCCGATAATAGAATCAGTCTCATTCTGAAAACTAAACTTAAATTTGAAAATAATTTCTCAGCCAGAGTTTGAAAGGGTGAGACGGTGCACCAAAGCCGGAGCGTTTAGGCCAACTCCAACCATGACACTATAAAAAACACAAAAAACACAAAAAATGGTGGGTCCCTTAACACCAAAAAAATATCTACTCCAACCATAATTCAAAAGTAAACACCAAACTGAGGGACCCTTTTAAATAAATCATTTTTCATTATTATTATATATTTTTGTTAGTTTATTTATAATTTATAAATAAGCTCATCCACTACCAACCCATTGAACCTAATGAACCCAACTGCCACATCAGCGCCACATCAGCTTTCCACTATTTTACCCAAACCAACCCAATCCATCCGCAACCAACCCAATGAACCCAAAAACACAATTTTTTATTTTTAAAAAAATGAAAACACATCATTAAAAATTATTATTTTTAATCAAAATTAATACTAATATTAAATAATTTAATAATAAAAAATTACATTAAAATACCTAAATAATAAACAAATTACATTAAAACTAATTTCGGGATTCCCAAACGTGTTCGCTTAAATCGGCTCAAAGGTTGAGGTGCGTCTCGCTATTTTTAACTTCGTTGACGTTTTGTTCTCGTTCATCTTCGGACTTTGTCAAGAATTCGAACTAGGACATACTATTGATTCCCTCGTAAGATTCTTCGTGTATTGTAAGCTTTAGTAGAATGCCGAGAGATTAAACTGACTAAAGAAACTGAAAAAGGAAAAGAAGTAAGAGTAAGCAAAGAAAGTGTTAGGACCAGATTGTCCTAATTAGAGAAAGTTTTATAAAGAAAGATTTGAGCTTAATTGTAATATTTAGTTTGTTGTTAGTGAGCTTAATAGGCTTGGGATTTTGTGTATTTTGGACACCTATATAAAGGGTATTAGGGTTAGGGTTTGAGAAAGAGAAGCATTAATCTAATGAGAGTCGACATCACTTCTTAGTGTGTGAAGTGTGTGTGTGTGTGTGTGTGTATGTGTGTTTTCTTATAACCTAAGAGCTCTCCAATAAATCAAGAACACCTTATTTTGTTGATTGATTCTTGTTGATTTCGTCTTCTCATCTTTGAATCTTGCTGAACTAGGCTAACAGGTTTTTTTCAACAAAATATTAATGTCATAATATATAAACGATGTTAAATTAACAAACATAAATTACGATCGGGTATGCACGTCAAGCAAGCAGAACAAGTGTAAGTGTGAGATCATCACTTGCATGAAAAAGAAACAGGGCACTTAGTTTTAACCAAACTGGTGTATGAAAAGCAGCTCCAGGCTCCCTCCAAAATTTCTACATGCATAACCATCTTCAATAATCATCGTAGCCATCATTGCGTTTGGCTGGACGACTAGTGCTGGAAAATTACTTTCGTCTGTGAAGAGATGAGTCAAAACTTCTCTTTCACCCGAAAGCAGATAGTTCAATGACTGACGTGCCATAGCCACATTAAATTCAACCTCTAGTGTTCTTATATTCCCCGCATGCACGTTCTCCACCGCGTTCGCCGCCGCGACGTTCTCCGTTGTCGGCGTAACCATTCATTCCCTCGTTAGGTTAAATGCATCGATGTAACTTGGTTGATTTATCAAAAAAATCATTGGTAAGGAGATATAACATGCCTTCGTTAACATATCCATCAAAATTTTCAGGAAGACCGTGTGATGCATGATACTGAACAACAACAGTTATTTGATCGGCACACCCGGTTACTCGACATTGGTCGACAATTCCATTTCTAGATAGCCATGATACATGTGAATGACAAACTGTACATCTATAAATGTTTCTAGCGGGTTGGAAGATATGAGACCGGTTGAAAGGCATCAAAGGAGAACGAAATTCGGTATTCACACAAAGCCTAACAAAAGTCTCCTGTCTACCTTCAAAGTAGGCTTCGTTGGCATCGCTAAAACTTGTATGCAAGTTTTGCAAATACCTGGTACCAATTTTATTTGGGGTGCAACCAACGAAGCACACTGACCTAAAAGTTGTCCAAAAGGGAACGAAAACAAGGACGCGATAAAATCTACGAAATCCTTCCCAGCTTGGGCATATATCAACTTCCTTCGTAAATCATTCAATGATAGAATCAGTCTCATTCTGAAAACTAAACCATAAATTGAGTGATTTCACAACCGAAGTTTGAAGGAGTGAGGTGGTGCACCAGAGCGGGGGTGATTCAGGGGATATATTTTTGGATGTTTCCAACACTTTTTCCAAACTTCTCGGATTTACCTCTTTCTCTCTCTCGATGAACCTCACCGCTGGCGACCTCACCCGACCTCAAACCACCTTCGTTTTTGCCCCATTTTACGATCTGAGCATACCGTTGTGTTCGTGCTAAGATTTCAAGCAACCTTGTACCGTTTAATTTCTATTTTAGGCTCGATTTTAAGGATTATTGAGAATCCTATAGGCTTCGGGTTCGTACCGTAAACCTAAAACCTTGGAATGGGATCTTCGGGTGTTTAATCGGTCAAATCTACTCTTAATGTTGTTCATTGCTTATATTTATCAAGTATTTCTAGATTTAGGCTTCAATTTCGTAGGTTTTGGGACCAAATTGTCATTGGAACTCGAACAGTGGATGAAGTGTTCGATAGTCCGACTCGGACTTCTTAGTTGTCTGACTCGGACTTCGGTCATTTCTGCGACTCGGCTTTTTACGTTGTTTTGGGTGTCGAGGATGTCCTCCTTGTAACACTTATCCGACTCGGATTTCCCCTTGTTAATAAATTGAGATTGAACATTATCCGACTTGGATTTTTAACAAAATCCGACTCAGACTTTGACTCAAAGTCTGACTCGGACTTTGTCTAGAATCCAACTCGGACTTTGTCAAGAATTCGACTCGGACTTACCATTCATTCCCTCGTTAGGTTAAATGCATCGAGGTAACTTCGTTGTCTTATCTACGGATCATCGGTAAGGAAATATAGCATGCATTCATTAACATATCCATCAGAATTTTTAGGAAGATCGTGCGATGCATGATACTGAACAACATCGATCATTTGATCGGCACACCCGGCAACTCGACATTGGTTGCCATTTGCATTTCTAGATAGCCATCATACATGTGGAGGGAAAATAGTGCATCTATACAAGTTTCAAGCGTCTTGGAATATATGAGACCGGTTGAAAGGCAAAAATGGAAGACGAAATTCGGTATTCACACAAAGGCTAACAAAACTTTCTTGTCTACTTTCAAAGTAGGCTTCGTTGGCATCGCTAAAACTTGTATGCAAGTTTTGTTAATACCCGGTACCAATTTGACTTGGGGGTGTAACCAACGGAGCACACTGACCTAAAAGTTGTCCAAGTGGGAATGAAAACAAGGACGCGATAAAATCTACAAAATCCTTCCAAGGTTGGGCATATATCAATCTACTTCGTAAATCATCCAATAATAGAATCAGTCTCATTCTGAAAACTAAACTTAAATTTGAAAATAATTTCTCAGCCAGAGTTTGAAGGGGTGAGACGGTGCACCAAAGCCGGAGCGTTTAGGCCAACTCCAACCATGACACTATAAAAAACACAAAAAACACAAATAATGGTGGGTCCCTTAACACCAAAAAAATATCTACTCCAACCATAATTAAAAAGTTAACACCAAACTGATGGACCCATTTAAATAAATCATTTTTCATTATTATTATATTTTTTTGTTAGTTTATTTATAATTTATAAATAAGCTCATCCACTACCAACCCATTGAACCTAATGAACCCAACTGCCACATCAGCGCCACATCAGCTTTCCACTATTTTACCCAAACCAACCCAATCCATCCGCAACCAACCCAATGAACCCAAAAACACAATTTTTTATTTTTTAAAAAATGAAAACACATCATTAAAAATTATTATTTTTAATCAAAATTAATACTAATATTAAATAATTTAATAATAAAAAATTACATTAAAATACCTAAATAATAAACAAATTACATTAAAACTAATTTCGGGATGCCCAAACGTGTTCGCTTAAATCGGCTCAAAGGTTGAGGTGCGTCTCGCTATTTTCAACTTGGTTGACGTTTTGTTCTCGTTCATCTTCGGACTTTGTCAAGAATTCGAACTAGGACATACTATTGATTCCCTCATAAGATTCTTCGTGTATTGTAAGCTTTAGTTGAATGCCGAGAGATTAAACTGACTAAAGAAACTGAAAAGGAAAAGAAGTAAGAGTAAGCAAAGAAAGTGTTAGGACCAGATTGTCCTAATTAGAGAAAGTTTTGTAAAGAAAGATTTGAGCTTAATTGTAATATTTAGTTTGTTGTTAGTGAGCTTAATGGGCTTGGGCTTTAGTGTATTTTGGACACCTATATAAAGGGTATTAGGGTTAGGGTTTGAGAAAGAGAAGCATTAATCTGATGAGAGTCGACATCACTTCTTAGTGTGTGAAGTGTGTGTGTGTATGTGTGTGTTTTCTGATAACCTAAGAGCTCTCCAATAAATCAAGAACACCTTATTTTGTTGATTGATTCTTGTTGATTTCGTCTTCTTATCTTTGAATCTTGCTGAACTAGGCTAACAAGTTTTTTTCAACAAAATATTAATGTCATAATATATAAACGCTGTTAAATTAACAAACATAAATGACGATCGGGTATGCACGTCAAGCAAGCAGAACAAGTGTAAGTGTGAGATCATCACTTGCATGAAAAAGAAACAGGGCACTTAGTTTTAACCAAACCTGTGTATGAAAAGCAGCTCCAGGCTCCCTCCAAAATTTCTACATGCATAACCATCTTCAATAATCATCGTAGCTAGCATTGCGTTTGGCTGGACGACTAGTGCTGGAAAATTACTTTCGTCTGTAAAGAGATGTGTCAAAACTTCTCTTTCACCCGAAAGCAGATAGTTCAATGACTGACGTGCCATAACCACATTAAATTCAACCTCTAGTGTTGTTATACTCCCCGCATGCACGTTCTCCGCCGCGTTCGCCGCCGCGACGTTCTCCGTTGTCGGCGTAACCATTCATTCCCTCGTTAGGTTAAATGCATCGATGTAACTTGGTTGATTTTTCAAAAAAATCATTGGTAAGGAGATATAACATGCCTTCGTTAACATATCCATCAAAATTTTCAGGAAGACCGTGTGATGCATGATACTGAACAACAACAGTTATTTGATCGGCACACCCGGTTACTCGACATTGGTCGACAATTCCATTTCTAGATAGCCATGATACATGTGGATGACAAACTGTACATCTATAAATGTTTCTAGCGGGTTGGAAGATATGAGACCGGTTGAAAGGCATCAAAGGAGAACGAAATTCGGTATTCACACAAAGCCTAACAAAAGTCTCCTGTCTACCTTCAAAGTAGGCTTCGTTGGCATCGCTAAAACTTGTATGCAAGTTTTGCAAATACCTGGTACCAATTTTATTTGGGGGTGCAACCAACGAAGCACACTGACCTAAAAGTTGTCCAAAAGGGAACGAAAACAAGGACGCGATAAAATCTACGAAATCCTTCCCAGCTTGGGCATATATCAACTTCCTTCGTAAATCATTCAATGATAGAATCAGTCTCATTCGGAAAACTAAACCATAAATTGAGTGATTTCACAACCGAAGTTTGAAGGAGTGAGGTGGTGCACCAGAGCGGGGGTGATTCAGGGGATATATTTTTGGATGTTTCCAACACTTTTTCCAAACTTCTCGGATTTACCTCTTTCTCTCTCGATGAACCTCACCGCTGGCGACCTCACCCGACCTCAAACCACCTTCGTTTTTGCCCCATTTTACGATCTGAGCATACCAGTCTTCGTGCTAAGATTTCAAGCAACCTTGTACCCTTTAATTTCTATTTTAGGCTCGATTTTAAAATCCTATAGTCTTCGGGTTCGTACCGTAAACCTAAAACCTTGGAATGGGATCTTCGGGTGTTTAATCGGTCAAATCTACTCTTAATGTTGTTTATTGCTTATATTTATCAAGTATTGCTAGATTTAGGCTTCAATTTCGTAGGTTTTGGGACCAAGTTGTCATTGGAACTCGAACAGTGGATGAAGTGTTCGATAGTCCGACTCGGACTTCTTAGTTGTCTGACTCGGACTTCGGTCATTTCTGCGACTCGGCTTTTTACGTTGTTTTGGGTGTCGAGGATGTCCTCCTTGTAACACTTATCCGACTCGGATTTCCCCTTGTTAATAAATTGAGATTGAACATTATCCGACTTGGATTTTTAACAAAATCCGACTCAGACTTTGACTCAAAGTCTGACTCGGACTTTGTCTAGAATCCAACTCGGACTTTGTCAAGAATTCGACTCGGACTTACCATTCATTCCCTCGTTAGGTTAAATGCATCGAGGTAACTTCGTTGTCTTATCTACGGATCATCGGTAAGGAAATATAGCATGCATTCATTAACATATCCATCAGAATTTTAGGAAGATCGTGCGATGCATGATACTGAACAACATCGATCATTTGATCGGCACACCCGGCAACTCGACATTGGTTGCCATTTGCATTTCTAGATAGCCATCATACATGTGGAGGGAAAATAGTGCATCTATACAAGTTTCAAGCGTCTTGGAATATATGAGACCGGTTGAAAGGCAAAAATGGAAGACGAAATTCGGTATTCACACAAAGGCTAACAAAACTTTCTTGTCTACTTTCAAAGTAGGCTTCGTTGGCATCGCTAAAACTTGTATGCAAGTTTTGTTAATACCCGGTACCAATTTGACTTGGGGGTGTAACCAACGGAGCACACTGACCTAAAAGTTGTCCAAGTGGGAATGAAAACAAGGACGCGATAAAATCTACAAAATCCTTCCAAGGTTGGGCATATATCAATCTACTTCGTAAATCATCCAATAATAGAATCAGTCTCATTCTGAAAACTAAACTTAAATTTGAAAATAATTTCTCAGCCAGAGTTTGAAGGGGTGAGACGGTGCACCAAAGCCGGAGCGTTTAGGCCAACTCCAACCATGACACTATAAAAAACACAAAAAACACAAATAATGGTGGGTCCCTTAACACCAAAAAAATATCTACTCCAACCATAATTAAAAAGTTAACACCAAACTGATGGACCCATTTAAATAAATCATTTTTCATTATTATTATATTTTTTTGTTAGTTTATTTATAATTTATAAATAAGCTCATCCACTACCAACCCATTGAACCTAATGAACCCAACTGCCACATCAGCGCCACATCAGCTTTCCACTATTTTACCCAAACCAACCCAATCCATCCGCAACCAACCCAATGAACCCAAAAACACAATTTTTTATTTTTTAAAAAATGAAAACACATCATTAAAAATTATTATTTTTAATCAAAATTAATACTAATATTAAATAATTTAATAATAAAAAATTACATTAAAATACCTAAATAATAAACAAATTACATTAAAACTAATTTCGGGATGCCCAAACGTGTTCGCTTAAATCGGCTCAAAGGTTGAGGTGCGTCTCGCTATTTTCAACTTGGTTGACGTTTTGTTCTCGTTCATCTTCGGACTTTGTCAAGAATTCGAACTAGGACATACTATTGATTCCCTCATAAGATTCTTCGTGTATTGTAAGCTTTAGTTGAATGCCGAGAGATTAAACTGACTAAAGAAACTGAAAAGGAAAAGAAGTAAGAGTAAGCAAAGAAAGTGTTAGGACCAGATTGTCCTAATTAGAGAAAGTTTTGTAAAGAAAGATTTGAGCTTAATTGTAATATTTAGTTTGTTGTTAGTGAGCTTAATGGGCTTGGGCTTTAGTGTATTTTGGACACCTATATAAAGGGTATTAGGGTTAGGGTTTGAGAAAGAGAAGCATTAATCTGATGAGAGTCGACATCACTTCTTAGTGTGTGAAGTGTGTGTGTGTATGTGTGTGTTTTCTGATAACCTAAGAGCTCTCCAATAAATCAAGAACACCTTATTTTGTTGATTGATTCTTGTTGATTTCGTCTTCTTATCTTTGAATCTTGCTGAACTAGGCTAACAAGTTTTTTTCAACAAAATATTAATGTCATAATATATAAACGCTGTTAAATTAACAAACATAAATGACGATCGGGTATGCACGTCAAGCAAGCAGAACAAGTGTAAGTGTGAGATCATCACTTGCATGAAAAAGAAACAGGGCACTTAGTTTTAACCAAACCTGTGTATGAAAAGCAGCTCCAGGCTCCCTCCAAAATTTCTACATGCATAACCATCTTCAATAATCATCGTAGCTAGCATTGCGTTTGGCTGGACGACTAGTGCTGGAAAATTACTTTCGTCTGTAAAGAGATGTGTCAAAACTTCTCTTTCACCCGAAAGCAGATAGTTCAATGACTGACGTGCCATAACCACATTAAATTCAACCTCTAGTGTTGTTATACTCCCCGCATGCACGTTCTCCGCCGCGTTCGCCGCCGCGACGTTCTCCGTTGTCGGCGTAACCATTCATTCCCTCGTTAGGTTAAATGCATCGATGTAACTTGGTTGATTTTTCAAAAAAATCATTGGTAAGGAGATATAACATGCCTTCGTTAACATATCCATCAAAATTTTCAGGAAGACCGTGTGATGCATGATACTGAACAACAACAGTTATTTGATCGGCACACCCGGTTACTCGACATTGGTCGACAATTCCATTTCTAGATAGCCATGATACATGTGGATGACAAACTGTACATCTATAAATGTTTCTAGCGGGTTGGAAGATATGAGACCGGTTGAAAGGCATCAAAGGAGAACGAAATTCGGTATTCACACAAAGCCTAACAAAAGTCTCCTGTCTACCTTCAAAGTAGGCTTCGTTGGCATCGCTAAAACTTGTATGCAAGTTTTGCAAATACCTGGTACCAATTTTATTTGGGGGTGCAACCAACGAAGCACACTGACCTAAAAGTTGTCCAAAAGGGAACGAAAACAAGGACGCGATAAAATCTACGAAATCCTTCCCAGCTTGGGCATATATCAACTTCCTTCGTAAATCATTCAATGATAGAATCAGTCTCATTCGGAAAACTAAACCATAAATTGAGTGATTTCACAACCGAAGTTTGAAGGAGTGAGGTGGTGCACCAGAGCGGGGGTGATTCAGGGGATATATTTTTGGATGTTTCCAACACTTTTTCCAAACTTCTCGGATTTACCTCTTTCTCTCTCTCGATGAACCTCACCGCTGGCGACCTCACCCGACCTCAAACCACCTTCGTTTTTGCCCCATTTTACGATCTGAGCATACCAGTCTTCGTGCTAAGATTTCAAGCAACCTTGTACCCTTTAATTTCTATTTTAGGCTCGATTTTAAAATCCTATAGTCTTCGGGTTCGTACCGTAAACCTAAAACCTTGGAATGGGATCTTCGGGTGTTTAATCGGTCAAATCTACTCTTAATGTTGTTTATTGCTTATATTTATCAAGTATTGCTAGATTTAGGCTTCAATTTCGTAGGTTTTGGGACCAAGTTGTCATTGGAACTCGAACAGTGGATGAAGTGTTCGATAGTCCGACTCGGACTTCTTAGTTGTCTGACTCGGACTTCGGTCATTTCTGCGACTCGGCTTTTTACGTTGTTTTGGGTGTCGAGGATGTCCTCCTTGTAACACTTATCCGACTCGGATTTCCCCTTGTTAATAAATTGAGATTGAACATTATCCGACTTGGATTTTTAACAAAATCCGACTCAGACTTTGACTCAAAGTCTGACTCGGACTTTGTCTAGAATCCAACTCGGACTTTGTCAAGAATTCGACTCGGACTTACCATTCATTCCCTCGTTAGGTTAAATGCATCGAGGTAACTTCGTTGTTTTATCTACGGATCATCGGTAAGGAAATTTAGCATACATTCATTAACATATCCATCAGAATTTTCAGGAAGATCGTGCGATGCATGATACTGAACAACATCGATCATTTGATCGGCACACCCGGCAACTCGACATTGGTTGCCATTTGCATTTCTAGATAGCCATGATACATGTGGAGGGAAAATAGTGCATCTATACAAGTTTCAAGCGGCTTGGAATATATGAGACCGGTTGAAAGGCAAAAAGGGAAGACGAAATTCGGTATTTCCACAAAGGCTAACAAAACTTTCTTGTTTACTTTCAAAGTAGGCTTCGTTGGCATCGCTAAAACTTGTATGAAAGTTTTGTTAATACCCGGTACCAATTTGACTTGGGGGTGTAACCAACGGAGCACACTGACCTAAAAGTTGTCCAAGTGGGAATGAAAACAAGGACGCGATAACCTAAGAGCTCTCCAATAAATCAAGTGTGTGTGTATGTGTGTGTTTTCTTATAACCTAAGAGCTCTCCAATAAATCAAGAACACCTTATTTTGTTGATTGATTCTTGTTGATTTCGTCTTCTCATCTTTGAATCTTGCTGAACTAGGCTAACAGGTTTTTTTCAACAAAATATTAATGTCATAATATATAAACGCTGTTAAATTAACAAACATAAATGACGATCGGGTATGCACGTCAAGCAAGCAGAACAAGTGTTAGTGTGAGATCATCACTTGCATGAAAAAGAAACGGGGCACTTAGTTTTAACCATACTGGTGTATGAAAAGCATCTGCAGGCTCCCTCCAAAATTTCTACATGCATAACCATCTTTAATAATCATCGTAGCCAGCATTGCGTTTGGCTGGACGACTGGTGCTGAGAAAATTACTTTCGTCTGTGAAGAGATGAGTCAAAACTTCTCTTTCACCCGAAAGAAGATAGTTCAATGACTGACGTGCCATAGCCACATTAAATTCAACCTCTAGTGTTCTTATACTCCCCGCATGCACGTTCTCCGTTGCGTTCGCCGCCGCAACGTTCTCCGTTGTCGGCGTAACCATTCATTCCTTCGTTAGGTTAAATGCATCGATGTAACTTGGTGATTTATCAAAAAAATCATTGGTAAGGAGATATATCATGCCTTCGTTAACATATCCATCAAAATTTTCAGGAAGACTGTGTGATGCATGATACTGAACAACAACAGTTATTTGATCGGCACACCCGGTTACTCGACATTGGTCGACATTTCCATTTCTAGATAGCCATGATACATGTGGATGACAAACTGTGCTATAATAGTTTCTAGCGGGTTGGAAGATATGAGACCGGTTGAAAAGCACCAAAGGAAAACGAAATACGGTATTCACACAAAGCATAACAAAAGTCTCCTGTCTACCTTCAAAGTAGGCTTCGTTGGCATCGCTAAACTTGTATGCAAGTTTTGCAAATACCTGGTACCAATTTTATTTGGGGGTGCAACCAACGAAGCACACTGACCTAAAAGTTGTCTAAAAGGGAACGAAAACAAGGACGCGATAAAATCTACGAAATCCTTCCCAGCTTGGGCATATATCAACTTCCTTCGTAAATCATTCAATGATAGAATCAGTCTCATTCTGAAAACTAAACCATAAATTGAGTGATTTCACAACCGAAGTTTGAAGGAGTGAGGTGGTGCACCAGAGCGGGGGTGATTCATGGGATATATTTTTGGATGTTTCCAACACTTTTTCCAAACTTCTCGGATTTACCTCTTTCTCTCTCTCAACGAACCTCACCGCTGGCGACCTCACCCGACCTCAAACCACCTTCGTTTTTGCCCCATTTTACGATATGAGCATACCGTTGTGTTCGTGCTAAGATTTCAAGCAACCTTGTACCGTTCAATTTCTGTTATAGGCTCGATTTTAAGGATTATTGAGAATTCTATAGGCTTCGGGTTCGTACCGTAAACCTAAAACCTTGGAATGGGTTCTTCGGGTGTTTAATCGGTCAAATCTACTCTTAATGTTGTTTATTGCTTATATTTATCAAGTATTGCTAGATTTAGGCTTCAATTTCGTAGGTTTTGGGACCAAATTGTCATTGGAACTCGAACAGTGGATGAAGTGTTCTATAGTCCGACTCGGACTTCTCAGTTGTCTGACTCGGACTTCGGTCATTTCTGCGACTCGGCTTTTTACGTTGTTTTGGGTGTCGAGGATGTCCTCCTTGTAACACTTATCCGACTCGGATTTCCCCTTGTTAATAAATTGAGATTGAACATTATCCGACTTGGATTTTTAACAAAATCCAACTCAGACTTTGACTCAAAGTCTGACTCGGACTCTGTCTAGAATCCAACTCGGACTTACCATTCATTCCCTCGTTAGGTTAAATGCATCGATGTAACTTGGTTGTTTTATCTACGGATCATCGGTAAGGAAATATAGCATGCATTCATTAACATATCCATCAGAATTTTCAGGAAGATCGTGCGATGCATGATACTGAACAACATCGATCATTTGATCGGCACACCTGGCAACTCGACATTGGCCAGCATTTGCATTTCTAGATAGCCATGATACATGTGGAGGGCAAATAGTGCATCTATAAAAGTTTTTAGTGGGAATGAAAACAAGGACACGATAAAATCTACAAAATCCTTCCGAGGTTGGGCATATATCAATCTCCTTCGTAAATCATCCAATAATAGAATCAGTCTCATTCTGAAAACCAAACTTAAATTTGAAAATAATTTCTCATACAGAGTTTGAAGGGGTGAGACGGTGCATCAAAGCCGGAGCGTTTAGGCCAACTCCAACCATGACACTATAAAAAACACAAAAAACACAAAAAATGGTGGATCCCTTAACACCAAAAAAATATCTACTCCAACCATAATTCAAAAGTTAACACCAAACTGATAGACCCATTTAAATAAATCATTTTTCATTATTATTATATTTTTTTTGTTAGTTTATTTATAATTTATAAATAAGCTCATCCACTACCAACCCATTGAACCTAATGAACCCAACTGCCACATCAGCGCCACATCAGCTTTCCACTATTTTACCCAAACCAACCCAATCCATCCACTACCGGCCCAATGAACCCAAAAACATCAATTTTTTATTTTTTAAAAATGAAAACACATCATTAAAAATTATTATTTTTAATCAAAGTTAATACTAATATTAAATAATTTAATAATAAAAAATTACATTAAAATACCTAAATAATAAACAAATTACATTAAAACTAATTTCGGGATGCCCAAACGTGTTCGCTTAAATCGGCTCAAAGGTTGAGGTGTGTCTCGCTATTTTTAACTTGGTTGACGTTTTGTTCTCGTTCATCTTCGGACTTTGTCAAGAATTCGAACTAGGACATACTATTGATTCCCTCGTTAGGTTAAATGCATTAATGTAACTTGGTTGTTTTATATAAAGATCATTGGTAGGAGATATAGCAAGCCTTTGTTAACATTTCCATCAGAATTTTCAGGAAGATCGTGCGATGCATGATACTGAACAACAACGGTCATTTGATCGGTACACCTGGCAACTCGACATTGGCCGGCATTTGCATTTCTAGATAGTCATGATACATGTGGAGGACAAACTGTGCATCTATAAAAGTTTTTAGTGGGTTGGAATATATGGGACCGGTTGAAAGGCAACAAGGGAAGACGAAATTCGGTATTCACACAAAGGCTAACAAAACTTTCTTGTCTACTTTCAAAGTAGGATTCGTTGGCATCGCTAAAACTTGTATGCAAGTTTTGTAAATACCAAGTACCAATTTGACTTGGGGATGTAACCAACGGAGTACACTGACCTAAAAGTTGTCCAAGTGGGAATGAAAACAAGGACGGCATAAAATCTACAAAATTCTTCCGAGGTTGGGCAGATATCAATATTCTTCGTAAATCATCCAATAATAGAATCCGTCTCAGTCTGAAAACTAAACTTGAAATTGAAAATATTTTCTCAACCAAAATTTGAAGGGGTGAGGCGGTGCACCAGAGCCGGTGCGTTTAGGCCAACTCCAACCATGACACTATAAAAAACACGTAAAACACTAGAAATGGTGGGTCCTTTAACACCAAAAAAATATCTACTCCAACCATAATTCAAAAATTAACACCAAATTGATGGACCCATTAAAAAAACATTTTTCATTATTATTATATTTTTTTGTTAGTTTATTTATAATTTATAAGTAAGGTCATCCACTACCAACCCATTGAATCCAATGAACCCAACTGCCACATCAGCGCCACATTAGCTTTCCACTATTTTACGCAAACCAACCCAATCCATCCACTACCAACCCAATGAACCCAAAAACATCAATTTTTATATTTTTTTGAAAATGAAAACACATCATTAAAAATTATTAATTTTAATCAAAATTAATACTAATATTAAATTTAATAATAAAAAATTACATAAAAATACCTAAATAATAAAAAAATTACAATAAAACTAATTTCGGGATGCACAAACGTGTTCGCTTAAATCGGCTCAAAGGTTGCGGTGCGTCTCGCTATTTTTGACGTGGTTGACGTTTTGTTCTCATTCATCTTCGGACTTTGTCAAGAATTCGAACAAGGACATACCATTGATTCCCTCGTTAGGTTAAATGCAACGATGTAACTTGGTTGTTTTATCTAAAGATCATTGGTAAGGAGATATAGCAAGCCTTCATTAACATATCCATCAGAATTTTCAGGAAGATCGTGTGATGCATGATACTGAACAACAACGATTATTTGATTGGTACACCCGGCTACTCGACATTGGCCATCATTTACATTTCTAGATAGCACATGTGGAGGACAAACTGTGCATCTCTAAAATTTCTAGCGGGTGGGAAGATATGAGACCGGTTGAAAGGCAACAAAGGAAAACGAAATTCGGTATTCACATAAAGCCTAACAAAAGTGTCTTGTCTACTTTCAAAATAGGCCAACTCCAACCATGACACTATAAAAGACACCAAAAACAGTAAAAATGATGGGTCCCTTAACACCAAAAAAATCATCTACTGCAACCATACTTCAAAAATTAACACCAAACCGATGGACCCATTTAAAAAAAACCATTTTTCATTTATTATTATATTTTTGTTAGTTTATTTATAGTTTATAAATAAGGCCATCCACTACCAACCCACTTAACCCAGTGAACCCAACTGCCACATCAGCGCTACATCAGCTTTCCACTATTTTACCCAAACCAACCCAATCCATCCACTACCAACCCAACGAACACAAAAACAACAATTTTTTATTTTTTTAAAAAATGAAAACACATCATTAAAAATTATTACTTTTAATCAAAATTAATACTAATATCTAAATAATTTAATAATAAAAAATTACATTAAAATACCTAAATAATAAAAATAAAAAACTACATTAAAATAAATTTCGAGATGCCCAAACGTGTTCGGTTAAATCGGCTCGAAGGTTGAGGTGGGTCTCACTGTTTTTGACTTGGTTGATGTTTTGTGCTCGATCTTGTTCGGATATATTACTTCGATATCATCCATTAACACCTCGCTTTCATCAAAATTATAATGTGAAAAGCCTTCGTCTTCACGAATCATGTTGTGTAAAATTATGCAAGTGTACATAGTATACCTTAATTTCTTTTTTGTCCACGCCCGTGCCAAATTATCTATAATGTGTCATTTTTTTGAAGTACCGCGAATGCGCGATCAATATCTTTCCTAGCCGAATCTTGACATTCCGTAAACGCTACCCGTTTGGGGTCCGTTGGCCACCAATATGCTTTGATGAAAGTGGCCCGTTTCGGATAAATCTCGTTGGCGAGATAGTATCCTTGTTTGTAGTGTGTGCCATTCATATTAAACGAACTATTGGGTGCTTTGCCTTCGAACAAATCGTTGAATACCGATGATTGGATGACAATGATTATGTCATTTGTGGCACCAGGAACTTCGAAAAATGCGTGTCAAATCCATAAATCTTAAGATGCGACCACCTCTAGAATTATTGACGGTCCAGGATGATCACCTCTTTGGTATTGACCCTTCCATGCTACGGGACAATTTTTCCAATCCCAATGCATACAATCCACGCTACCAAGCATGCCAGGGAAGCCGTGTTGTTGTTCATGCAATGCGTACAACGCCTGAACATCATTGGCGGTAGGCTTCCGTAAATATTTTGTCTATGGAGATGAATAATACCTTCATAAAAATTTACAAAGCATTCCCTTGATGTCGTTTCGGACATCTTCAAGTACCCGTCCATGCCATCGGCAGCAGTCCCATACGCCAATTGTCGGATTGCAGACGTACATTTTTCAAGCGGAGAAAACCCCTTAACCCTTCTTGCATCCTACGACCACTTGAAAAAATCATACTCTCTCTCAAGATCGGCAACTATCCTAAGGTATAGTCATCGAGTCATACAAAACCGCCGTTTGAAGTCGGTGTCATTATACACCGGATTATCAGAAAAGTAGTCATTAAAAAGTTTCAAGTGTGCTGCTAGACGATCTCTGTTTTTCGCCGGTCTTCTCGTTTGTTGAGACACCATTTGGGGTCTATTATCGATAATTAGTTTGACCGCTTCCTTCATAACGGCAATGGCCGCCAAATGGTTGATTTCCAAAAGGTCTTCACTTTCATCTTCATCGTATTCTGGGAATTGAATTGGTGATAGTGGCGGTAAAGATGATGTTGATGATGAAGACATTTTTTGTTTAAGATAAGAGGTTGAATGAAAGGAGACGAGAAAGAGGTTGAATGAGATGAGATTGAATAAGATAATAGGTTATATGTATATATAAAGAATAAATTAAAAAAATAGCCGTTGGAGGGATGGGGGTAGGTGGGGTGGTTGTCTTTGGTTTGTAGGAGCCGTTGGCAAGGAACCCGAATGGTCCACGGTGGTGTTGTCAATGGAACCCGACGGGTTCGACCAACCCGGCTGCCTCACGGTCCTAATTATCATAGTAAATAGATAACTAAATTGACTAAGATGAGACCTTGTATTTTAAATTTATGTATTAATTTTATGCTATTTAGTTTCAGATGTGATGTAATCTTAATTTGCTATGATTTAAAATGTTGCTAATTTTGTTTATTTCTATTTTTTATTTATAATTCAAGTGTAAATTATATAGAATGAATTAACATTAGAAATTATATAGTATCAAATTATAATGAAATTAATATTACCATAAAAGAAAAACCAAAAAAAAAAGGATTTATGGTGGCTCATTCATTATGGAGGTTGAATAGTATCATCACCAAATTTGGTGAATATTTTGCTTCTCACTTCATTCACACCAAAAAAAATTGGTGTTTGGAGTATGGTTGGAAAACCTTCAAATTTGATGATTTTGGCGTGTGGTTGGAGTTGGCCTACGGAGATATATTTTTGGATGTTTCCAAACACTTTTTGCAAACCTCTCAGATTTACCTCTTTCTCTTTCTCGATGAACCTCAACGCCGGCGACCTCACCCGACCTCGAACCACCTCCGTTTTTGCCCCATTTTACGATTCGAGCATATCGTTGTGTTCTTGCTAAGATTTCAAGCAACCTTTTACCGTTCAATTTCTTTTTTAGGCTCGAGCATATCTAATGAAGGACTCCAGAACATGAACGAATCCCTTGCCTTGATCTCACTAAACATGCAGAGATTGAAGGCCACTCAAGGGTTCAACAAGTTCAGACCATCTGATCATCATGGAGGAAACATATCGGGAAGAGGAGGATACCAGCATGTGGAAAGGTATCAGTCCAACAATCAAGGAAGATATGGTGACAACTAAAGGAGAGATAGTTTTGCTTTTGGCAATCATGGAAGCTTTAAGAACAACAACAAATAGCGTGGCCAGAATCCAAAAATGATAACTATCAGGGACTCTCGCAGCAACAAGGATATGGATCAGGGTATCATCAACAGAACATGGGAGGTGGATCCAGGAGCGGATATGATCATGGAAGGAATGATCGTTAAGGCAATGAGTAGTTTGGTTCACACCACCACGGGAACAACAAGCAGTTCCATGGCGGTAGTCAGTTCAACAACAACTGTGAGAATGAATAATCCCAAAAGAACCAACAAAGAATCAAAACCAACCGAAACCCAACTCCTGAACAGTCGGCTGCTGATCAACCTAGAACTGATGGGTGTGGTCCTACGTGCTCTAAGTGCGGAAACCCGGGACACTACGCCAAAGACTTTACCGTGAAGCTTAAAGATGCAACTTACTTTGAGAAAAAGGCAACCCTCATGAGAAAGAAGGAAAAGGGAAAGGTGTTGATAGCAGAAGAGGAGAACTAGGTCTGTGAAGAGGAGACCTCAGATGAGGAAGACCAAGTAATGCGTGGATACTGCCTGATGGCAGACTTTGAAGGACCAGTCATTGCAAGTCCTAGTAATCAATCAGATGATGGTGCATCAGAGGTACATTCCAATCCAGATTTAACTAATAAAGTCACCTTATTGGAATCTATAATTTATGACCTTAAGAGTGATCTCTAAATGGAAATATCTCTTGTCACGAAATTAAGATACGATAGTGCTGTTTATAAAAGCTCTCTCGAGGACATGACATTATGTTACAACAAGAAAATACTTGAGTCTAGTGTAAGAGAATCCAATCTTCAAAATAAACTGTTGTCCCTTCGAGAGTCTCACGACGAACTTTGCAATAGTCATGAGGAACTCAAGCTCAAGTTTCATTTACTATCAGATGAAAGATTAAAACTTTTTCAAACAATCAAAGAGGTTGAGGACAACAATTTGAAGAGAGGACAATCTGAGCAGACTTTGAGTATCTCACCAAGCACAGTCAAAATCCTTTTTATAAATCCAAACCCGGACTGGGGCATGTAAAAAATCATGTTCTAGATAAGGCACCTTCCAACTTATACAACTTTGATGACATGAATGCCTTAAAGCCCAATCCAGTTTTTGTAGGAGACCATGTAACTAAGGAATACGTTAGACAGATTGTCACTTTTACTGAAGTCATAGATGGAAAGACCGTTTCCATAACTACCAGTCCATCTAATAGTACAGCCAGAAGTCCTCCCACTAGTCCTCTTGCTTTTTGGACCAGTCTTTGTACCTGCCCGTAACCCGACAAATATCTTACCCGACTAGGAAGGTATTAAGGCCAGAACACCTAGGGTAGCGATGCCTCCCATAAACTATGCCAATCTGAAATCTAGCTATGCCACTATGGAGATAGAATTGACCGAGGAAGTTGTAGTTATCCAATCTCTGAACCACTTTGCAACTAAGCTTCCCACCCTAGAATATCTAGAGAAAGAAGTTTTCCAACTTAGGTCGAATGCCTTGGACCTAGATGTCTATCAACATAAGATCTCTAATTTCATAACGATTCTTTCTGAAAAGGATATCTTGATCACTACATTGGAGAAAGACTTACTCGAAGCAAACGCCGAGAGAATAAGGCTTTCTTCCCAATGTGAGACCGCAAGTCCCATTTTTGAAAAACATAAAAACAATATACGGGTCTCAATGATCGTTTTATCACTCAAATTGTTTATCAAATCTTGAGAAAGAAGCTTTTCAGGAATTGGAATTCAATTTATTGATCAAGACATGCAACTCATCTGTTTGCAACATCAAATTCAGAGATTAAAAGGCATTGATCCTTGGGCCGGTTGTACAAATAAAGCACCTCTTATCTCAGAACTTAGGTTAACCAACCTTAAGAAGACTTTAGATCCAAATGTTGTGTATGATGTGAAGGTGTTTTTGGATCCTGTAGATGATCCTACTTGTTTTATTCCACGAAAAGTCGTTAAACCAAAAGCAATTCTTTCCAAACCAAAGAGTCCTACCGATTCTCATGCTTCAGATTCCGAGATAAACAAACCTACGGGTGCAAAAAGTGTAGGTACTGACTAGGAGAAGTCAGTTAAGCCTCACACACCCAATGGACTCCGGGATCAGAATTCCAAGTCTAACAAAACTTTTAGCTCGGTTAAACCCATTAAATGTCTTGATTTTCATTCAAGTTCTTTTGAAGTGGGTGAGAACTCTAAGGCAAAACCTAATCAATGTTTGGTGTCATCAAAACATGCTTTTTCTAAATCGTCATTTACAAAAGGTAGCAAACCCACTTCTGTTAAACCGTCATCTAACTCACACCATGTTTTACATGCAGATGGGAGGAGGAACGATGGTGGAAGGAATGTGAATCCACCTAGAAGAGATCATCCATGGAAGAACAACGATTTTTCAGCTTTCCCTAAGCGGCATAGTCCTAGCCACGCGGGTTCAGGCTATACCCCACCTAGTGTAGCATTTTATTCAAAACCGTCTATAAACTCTAATCACAATGTGAACAATGCTTTTGATGCGTTTCGCAATGATATGTGCTTTCTTTTTTATAAATTCATGCGTGGTGGATTGCCTCATACTATGAAGGCTTATAACAATCATGTTAATTGTTAGCCCAGTTCAGCAAGATTCAAAAATGAGAAGAAGAAATCAACAAGAATCAATCAACAAAATAAGGTGTTCTTGATTTATTGGAGAGCTCTCGGGTTATATGAAAACACACACACTTTACACACTAAAAACTGAAGTCGACTCTCATCAGATTATGGCTTCTCTCTCTCTCTCAAACCCTAAACCTAATACCCTTTATATAGGTGTCCAAAATACATTAAAGCCCAAGCTCATTAAGCCCATTAACAGCAAACTAAATATTACAATTAAGTCCAAATCTTTCTTTATAAAACTTTCTCTAATTAGGATAATTTGGTCTTAATAGAAAGAAATGAAGTTAAAGGAATAAATATTTTGATATATATAAATATGTGGTTATAAGACATTTTGCAAAATTATCCTATACAAAATATAGTTTTAGGACACGTAAAAATGTCTTTTCAGCTTAATATAACATTTTTATATATGACACATAATTATTTTATTTTAGAAGTTTAAATCTTGCAAAACACGGATTAAACATACTTAATGTATAATCTAATTATTTTATTATATATGTCGTTGTTGGAATGTTGATTTCTGACTTCTTCAACTAGATTAAATTCTTTATTTGGACCTTGACCAAGTCACTCCCGTCACCAAAATGAACAACTATATGAGAATTGTCTTATGGTCTTTATATAAACTAGACTTACAAAATCTCAATTCTATGAACTTTCCACCAAAGATAAGCATTAAATACGAGCACGATGGATTATCATGTCTCTCTCACTTTTTGAAATGAAATTAGTCCATGACAATATACTATCGTTGAATTATTTTACACAACACCAAATACGAACATCCATTAAATTCATGAGCTTTCTATATATATATATAGAGGAATTTCCTTTTGTGAACTTTTTTTGGTGTGAACTTGTGAACTCAAGCCAAAACGACGATTTCATAGGTGAAATCAATGAAATTGGTTCATGAAATTGTTTAATATGATGAAATTATATTATATGATTTATTTTTTGATGAAAATGTTTCGTATTTCGGTACTTTTTACGTACCTTTTCCATTCTTATGCAACTGTTTCATATATTTTTATGAAATCTTTTGATTTCACGTAAAATCACCGAAATATGAAACAATTTCAACAAAAAATGTATCATATAATAGAATTTCATCATATTAAACAATTTCAAGAACCAATTTCATCATATAATCGTCGTTTTGGCTTGAGTTCACAAGTTCACACAAAAAAAAAGTTCACAAAAGAAAATCCATATATATATATATATATATATCCTTGTAAATTTTCTTTGGATTGCAAGATTAATAAAAAAAGAGTGATATCAACATATTATGATTTTATCATACTTATGATAGACTATTAGAATTTAGAACACTCTATATGTTGTTGTATATTGGAGTTGAACCCCCTATTATTCACTTAAGAGAGGTTATTTTAGGGATCAAATCGTAGTTTGAGTAGGATTAGGAAACATATAAGTACCTTTAGTAATTATCTCATGAACATTCGATCCATTTCTTATACATCATATTAGACTTTCCCCTACTAGATCAACAAATAATGATATACTAAATCTGCTTGGCCACTAACATGAAGATCTATATGTATTTATTTGACATAAAGTGATATTTTAATATGTTGTTGCAATACTCTTTTTTTCGTAATAAATCAAATTAAATAACGCTTGAGGAGGTAGAAAAAACCTGAGCAAATAGGAAAAAAAAAATCTTCTAGATTTTGACCTTTTAATCGTTATATATCAAAGATGTTTTCTTGTCTTTCCTTTTTTTTGAACGAATTAATCAAAGAACTTAATGGATTGAACTCATCGTTGGCTGCTACGAAAGAAATAGGCCCTAGCGTACGTTGCGGAAGGAACTTTCCTAGTCTGAGTTGAGTCTAATTTGATTGAACAAATTCAAGAAATCAACAAATGTTATCCTTATTTTCTAGAGAAAGGTACCTGGAGAAAGAGATTGAAACATGGAGACCACCAAAGTTGACAGTTTCAAATCCATATGAAGTTGATAATTGGAGGTTGATATATACCAACGAGATTCTTTGGTTTCACATTGGTTTAATTATACTCAACCAATCCGATAATGATTGGATCAAAGTAAACTAATATGTGATTAAATGTAAAATTGACGTAACAACATAATTTTATTTTATCAAGTTTGTATCATAAAGTTACAACATTTAATTGATTTGTTGATGAAAAAAAAAACTACACATCATAAAAGTAATTGATATACTTAATTAATTAGATGAGTCGAATACAAGAAAAGAGTATTTATAGATATTTTCGTTAACTAGGATTTAAGAAATATTGCCTCATTGTTTTTAGTTCATTTTTTAATATTGTGAGAGGTTTTTCCTCTTTCCCAATATTCCAAACTTATTCCTATATTCATTTTAAGTAGGAAAGTTAATATCTGAATTCAATTTTGCTAGTGAATATTAGGATCATTAAAATCACACTATGTGACATATTCAGTTTGAATATTCATGTATTATTCAAACTGTTGCATTTAGTGTTATACATGTTGAATAACATTGCATTAAGTTGAAAAACACTTTTTTACATGATTTTTTTTATCAAAAACGATTTTAACAATTTTTCGCATAATTTTTTCTTCATAAGGTGAGTATCATCCATGTAAAAAATAAAAATTTGATTCATATGGTGAATCGAAAATATACTAAAATTTGATTCATACAGTGAAACCAATTCATGGATGATACTCACCATATAAAGAAAAATATATGTATAACAATATATCATATTTTAAAATTTGATGGAAAAATCATAAAAAAACTTAACTTTTGGCAAATTCTCACGAGTTTTTTAGGAATAATTTGGTTTTCACAGGATTTAACCCTATATATATATATATGGAAGTTCATTTTAAAAACCAAAACATTAGTAAAAACCGTAAAAACTCATGTTTTTTGGCTTTTATCATTGAAAAATCTTCGTGAAGTTGTTTAATATAATGCAAGTGTTACGGTGCTTTTATCATTGAAAAATCTTCGTAAAATCATTTTTTGATGAAATAGTGTCATATTTCGGTGTTTTTTTTTTTTGTAAAATGAAAATGTTTCATATATTTTTTTTATTCTTATGAAATTGTTTCAAGCATTATTTTTAATCTTATGATCAAAACATTGTCATTTTTACAAAAAAGAACACCAAAAAATGAATTATATGAAACATTTGCATCATATTGAACAACTACACGAAGATTTTTCGTTGATTTAAGCTATGAAACCATGAGTTTTTATGGTTTTTACTAATATTTTAGTTTTTAAATGAACTTGACTCTATCTCTCTGTCACTCTCTCTCTCTCTCTCTCTCTCTCTCTCTCTCTCTATATATATATATATATATATATATATATATATATATATATATAGAGGGAGGTTATTATACACCCCATCAAAAGGTTATCCCCCTTACACCCCTAATCTCCACCCTACATCTTGAAAGATTTGAATTTAATTATTTTCTTTTTGATTTTCCTTTCATTTCAAAATGAAGGGCATATTGGTCTATTTGTAAATTGGGTTTAAAAAAAATTGAAATTACGTTATGGTAAGGCATTCATGAGAAGTTTTTCCTTAAATTATGGTTTGTTATTATTGGAAGTTATCTTGAATATTAATAGCAGATTTCCATTGATTTTAAATTTGATTTTAATTCTTAATTAATCATTCATAGATTCATTGTTGGGTTTCTTTTCTTCTACGTGGTCGGTTTTGATGAATTTGGTAACACAGTGGATGATTGGGTCGTTGTTGATGACGATACGGAGCTCGGCAATTCAGGAATCGTCATCGTTGTTGAAGAAGAAACGGTTGTCGACCACCGAAAAGTCGAAGGAGAAATCGCCACCTCATCATATGACCACTGGGAAATCATCGGTCACTAGACGTTTGAAGAAGAAACCGTCATTGTTGTCGAAGAAGAAACCGTTGTCGGCCACCGGAAAGTTGAAGGAGAAACCGTCACCTCATTATAAGTGAAGACGATGAACTTGCGATGAATATACAGTGAAGACGATGAATATAAGATGAATACGCCTCCTCATCGGAAGTGAAGACGCATCTTCATACATTTATATCTGCACTTCGATGAGTGTATGAATTTTCTGATGCACGTCCAATGATTGTATGAATTTTTCGATGCACGTCCGATTAATGTATGAATTTTCCGATAAATGTATGAATTTTCCAATGCACGTCCGATAAATGTATGAATTTTACGATGATCATTCAATGGATGTATGAATTTTAATCTGAATATATGTCCGATGAATGAATTTTTCGATGAATGTATGAATTTTTCAACGCACGTCCGATGAATGTATGAATTTTTTGATGAATGTATGAATTTTCCGATGCACGTCCGATGAATGTATGAATATTACGATGATCATCGATGAATGTATGAGTTTTAATTTGAATACATGTCCGATGAATGAATTTTGCAAAGAATGTATGAATTTTTTGATGAATACATGTCCGATGAATGAATTTATAAATTTATCGGACCTTCATCTGATAATTCTTACATCTATCGGATAATCAAAATATATGAATACTTGGTATTGAATTTCATGTAGGATTTTTCATTGCATTCATGAATTATGAAGGTTCATTTAGATTCTGGAAATTATCTCTATTTGCATCAAACATGCTTGATTCTCCAAAGGCTTCAAGGATTTCTTGATATCCTTATTTAATATGAAGCAACTGAATTCAAATGATAAAAAAATTACAAAACGTTGAAACCAAGAAAATTATGAGACAATGAAAGGTTAGAGAGATTTTGGGATTAATTTTGATATGAGAATAACTACCATAATTATCCAACTTATTCAAATTCAAATGAATTGTTAATGGACGATTTTGTCCTTCCAATTTGTATGCACGCCTATTTAAAGGGTTAAAACAAAAATAGATATTAATTTAATAATATAGGATGCATTTGGATCATTGATTTCAAGATGGATGGATAAGATTTAGGGTGTAAGGTAGATAACCTTTTGATGGGGTGTATAATAAAAGCCCCCTATATATATATATATATATATATATATATATATAGTCTTCCTCTTGTACAACCCATAGCTAACATGAAATCGATGCAACCATATGAAATCTTATAGAATTCTATGTAATATTTCCATAATCTAGGGGTGTGCATAACCCGACTGAACTCGAACCCGAAAATAGGTCATTTAACCCGAATCGGAATACCGAATACCCGAACCCCCCCCCCCCCCCCCCCCCCCAAACCCTTGAAACCGAGCACTTATTATGGTTCATTTTAGGTTCCTCTTTCCCAACCCGAACCGACCCGACAATCTGAAAACTTTTTAAAAACCTTTTTAAAATAATAATAATATATAATATAATAAAATAATTCTATTTTCTAATTCCAATTTAACCAACAAATTGGTATTTGGTATAAAACATAATTTGGTATTGTTTGGATCTTTGGTATTTGCATTTTGGTTGTACACATGTTTCAAACTCACAACAAATTAAATAAAAAACATTCAATATTAATCCATTTTATAAGTATTGATGGGATGATTATAGTGATATAACTTATAAAAAGCAAAAACATGATTTTAATATATATTAGTTAATATCTTATATGTATGTTAATATGATAAGAATGTAAAAATGAAAAATGAAATGGTATAAAAAATTAAACAACTAATTATATGCATGTAATTTAAAAATAAAATTAATTTTATTTTTTTATTATCATTTTGAATTTGAGAATTTTAAAGCCTTTATGATTGTACATGATTTATTGAGATTTGCATCTTTTAGATAAATATATATATATATATAAAACAATGTAAGATGTTCAAGTTTAAAAAAATCTTCATACATTCGTACATATGATATTTTATAATATTGTTAAATGTCAAAATATTTAATAATGAACTTTTTTTGAAAACATAGATGAGAGAATTATAATGATATAGTTTGTAAAAAATGCATTTTAGTTAATTTTTAATATGATAAAGTTGTAAAATGAAAATGTAAGACATAAATAAATAAATTTGTATATATTAATGATATTTAATAATATAATTATTCAAATAATATTCAACATGGGCTCATTTCACAGGTAGTGAAAGAACAATTAAAATTGTACTTTTTTGAATTAATCAATCATTATAAAACATACAATCAATTTTTAGAAGCATCTGATTAAATATAAATCAAAAATAAATTTTTAATCATGTTTAAGTTACTAAAATGAGATTATAAATAATTAATTTAGGATTAATACAAAATATATAAAAATGGTATAAAAAGAAAGAACTTTTTTTTAAAGTTATTAGATAACTATAAATATAATATACAAAAATAATTTGCATAATTAGAATAAAAAGAAAAAAAATAAATATATATTAAGTAAGAGAATCTTCACAAAATAGCATTGGGAGAGAGAGAGGGAGTTTTAACGGAGATTAGCTCCGTTAGTTTTATTTTCCCCATTTAAAAATATTAATTTGGCAAAATGTGAGTGGTAGACATGGTTGGTATAGGGGAACCATGGCACATGTGTTTTTTTTTCCATATATACTTATTGATAATTATTTATTTCATTCTAATTAATGATGAAAGCTGACATAACTTGATGAGTACTAGGTCTAACTAATGGCCGTAATATATATCACCAAAATACCGGTCAATGGACGTTAAACATATCCCTCTTGTGTATTTCAACTTCAATGAGGATATTAATGAATATTGAAATCTTCCTCAAACTTTTGCAAGTTAATTAATATCGATTTGTTTGTTTTTACTGGCTAGTAATATAAGTCTCACCAAAGGAGTGTTAGCCTAGTGGTAAGGCTTGGGCACTACATACTGGTGAACCTGAGTTCGAGCCCTGAGAACCCATTCTAGAGGTACGGGGGCTTCGACCCCGGGCTGCATGCTTTAGCAGTCGGGCTTCAGCCCAAAATTGCCGATGATTAGCCTAGGCCCAATGTGATCTAGGATACCTCTTCCAAAAAAAAAAAAAAAATACTAGTCTCATTATATTTTCATAGTTTAAGTAAAAACTATCCGTTTCGTAGTAAACCACACATTCAAGAATTGCCCTAATGTTTACGAATTTCTCATGAACAAGTTCATTTCAAAATAAATATATTATCAACATATTTTTTATTTAAACAAATATATTAACTTTTTATTCCAAGTTTATCAGGAAGTCTACCTACCTATCGAAAGTCGTCTCTGGTCTTCGACCTCTAAGTCTTCTCTGTCTCTCTCTCTCTCTCTCTAACATATATATATATATATACATATATATATATATATATATATATTAATTAAAAAGTGGACACTTGGAAATTAAAGCTTGACACTCAACAAAAGCAATTAAGCCAAGTAGAAAGAAAGACAGGAAGAAAGAAATGGAGTGCAGAAATTTGGAGTTGACTCTTAATTCTGCAAACGATCTAAGAGAAGTAAGAAGATTTTTCAAAATGAAAGTTTACGCCAAGGTATTGTTCGTTTCATTCTAACTTCCTATCCTATATATTTCATTTTCATCATCACAAATTAAGCATCGAACGGATATAATCACTTACAAGTTATAATACTTATATATCCATAATATATATTCGTTTTTCTTATCTCCAAAGTAGCTTAATTAACATATATGTACTTTACACGACCATGTAATATGTTCTCCAAGACTTTTTACCATTTGGTGTTGCATTTTCATATTATTCTATGGAATCCTTTTATATGTATGTTATGAACTATGATGGAGTAAATGATGGTGAAGGAAAAAAAATCCAAGAATTTCTTTAAGGGCAATAACACAAGCAAAAATGGCGCTTGAACCGATCTAGAGGTGATAATATGAGAAAAAGCGAAATTCGTGACGAGTTATACATTTGTGTGTTGAAAAGACTATTTCATGACTATTGCAAATTTAGAAGAAGTTATTCGATCAATAGGATTTTAGATTATACTTAACTTACGAGAATATTGGACGATCTATCTGGTTCAAGTCCAAAGTGAACCTACTACACCCTGGGAAAACCAAGCATGCATGTCTTTATATGTTAAATACATATATGTATATGCTGCATATAAAAGAAAACATATGTGTGCATCAACTATAAGCTGTTCTTTGTGACATTATTGGTTTCATATTTTTTAAGAAAGGTTTATTAGAAAGGCTAATAAAATGATTTACATAATAGGATGTCCAAATTTATCCTAACAATTTAGAGGTTGTTTGTTTACCTCTTGACAGTTTCATTAAGAGGCACTATCTAAATTGGTTAAGAGATAAACCTTATTTGGCAAAAAAATTGTCTCTTAATGATTCTAAAACCCGTTAATGATTTTGTATCTTAGGTATCCCTTAACCATTCAAGAGCCTTAATTTCATCCTTAATCTGAATAACCATATTTTACTTTGACCTATAGCATAAGAGCCTCTTAATCATTCTGACCACTTAATCATCCAACACCAAATCATTTAGCAACTACCAAATAGTTGATAGAACCTAGTGCAACTTATTTCAATATCTATCGAGGAGTTCAGTATATATTTGAAAACGGGCCACAAGTTATCAATTCCCACTTCCATCCATTTCGACTCTTGCCATAAAATACTTACTCCAAGTTTAATGTATTTGAAACAGGTATATATCGGAGGTAACAAGACAATGGAGAAGCGAACCCCGGTAGACAAACATGGTCAAACCAATCCAGCATGGAACTACACCATGAACTACGCCATAGGCGAGTCATGGGTGGAGCACCATGGCACGATGCTTGTGATAAAACTATATTGTAAGCGTAAACTTGGGGATAGATACATAGGAGAAGTACATCGATCCTTGAAAGAGCTTTACGATTATGCGTATCCGATTGGTGGCAGTGCGGTTGTTCGTTTTCCGGTGCAATTAGGTTCCATCGCGTCACAAGGGCAACTTTGTTTCTCATATAGGTTTGGTGACAAAGTCTCCATTGAGAAGCTAACACTTGCGGAGAGTATTGCTTCCTTTTTACTTACCGGTTCGGGTGGCACGACTTGATGGAGCTAACCCCTAGCATCGTTGCCCCTTAGTCGCCTTCGCCATACTATAATGACCAACCCTATTCGATATCTTTGTGTAAATATATGTCTTGTAATAATATCGTAATAGGCTCTCAAGGTTGTTTGCAAATCTATTTATCTGGACCAACAAATTATTTGTTAGAGTCCTAAATTGATTAGATTTGAATCGTTTTTGGTTTGTATATGTTAAAATCTCCTTTTTCTTCTCGAGGACTATTTCAGGAAGCAATTTAACGAGGCTTTTTTTTCTACGTCAATGGTAATGAAGGGAATCCAAGTAAAGTAAGCCCAAAGGGTTAGGCACCGAAGCATGTCGAAACTAAACCTACATCACTATAATTTATATGTTCGGTTGATAGTTATTTAAAAGTAAATGTTTGATAAATTTTGGTTTTAGACTGCGATTACTTGATTTAAAGAGGTATGAAATGATGTGGTTTTCAAATATTAGTCCTACAATAGCTAGCTATTCAGACTATTTTGTGGTCATGCTTAGTCTTAGACAATTATAACTTAATTACAAAATTGTCGATGATGTATTCTAGGCAAAGCCTAGATGAACCTTCTCCAAAAAAAGAAAGAAAAAAGATATTTATACTTGAACCATTTTTATTATCTTACATATATACATGGGTAAATTAAATGAGAACCATAAAAATATCACACACATACATAATATACACCCTGGATCGTGTAAGAATAAGAGTTATCGTAAGAACGTGAGTACAAAACCTTCAATTACCTTTTTTTCTATCTTCAATTACCTTCATCGTATTAAAACTATAACAAATTGTACATGTAAAAATGATTGAAGATAAGTGTAAGATCGTATAGGTGAATGATAGTAAAGATCGATTAAGGTTATGAAGGTAGTTGAAAGTTTATGTTTTTTGGTCAATAGTTTATCAAAGGTAATTTTGAGTTCATAATTCTTTTAGAAGTTAGATCACAAATACACATATATAGAGAGGGCAAAAGTTCAGTTGTGAACTCGCGGATAACGAAAATCACAACACATGTCCCCATTCTTTACAAGTAATGAGTGTGTATTCTTAAATTGTTTACTTTGAATGTTATACCATTAATGATGAAATGTTGTGCCAATGTCCAAGATACACGTGCACTTTCTTTGGTCTCTCGGTTTGAAACAGAAAGCAATTGAAACTGCCCATATATATATACAAAATTATAAGGATTACGCAGAAAGTAAAGCATTACTTTTACGTCCCAAAATTATTGTCTAGTTTTGACTTTCTAAGGTCTTTCTTTTTCGACTTTGACCTTAAATATTTTTGTTTGTGTTATAGAAGACCAGATGAAAGTTATACCAATGAAAATACATTAAAAACACAACTCATTTATATATTTTGCATCAAATATAATATAACACAAACAAAAATAGTTAAGGTCAATCATATGTGAATCTAGATATAATCCCATATGATATATATATCATATAAGGATGGCCTTTGGTGCAACCAAGGTTGTAGGCCACGTTACCCTTACAATGCTGACCTCCCTCACATATTTTATCACATGTAATAAATTGGAAGTATCTACAATAAAAACTTATTAAAATTATCTACAATGAGAACGATTTGAAGTTAAAATAATTAATGAGAAGATAAACATCCTTACCTAGATTTATTCGATTAACATATTCCCTTAACGTATGAAATACGAAAATGCATGTGTTGGTCAAAGATGAAAATATGAAACCTTGATGTTGATCCGGTGGAAAAACACTTTGTCTTTACTTTTATCTTAATTATCTCCTATTTTCTATATTTATTTATTTTAAATGGCCTATTTTGTATATTTACTTTTATCTTAATTATTAAATTCTAAAAATACTTATTAGAATAATTTATATTTGTAGAAATTGTTATTACAATAAAAATTACAAATATATCGTCCCTATGGTTATATAAAACTTTTAGATTAGATCCCCATACAAAGTAATTACAGCTATAATCATTATGGTTTTATTCTTGTTTTAAGTTGGGCCTCTTTCTTTTAACTTTAGAGCATCCATAATATGTAGCTTTTTTAGAACTTTTTTCATTCGCATTATTGTCAATTCAGCAATTAAAGAACCTCTACAAACATCTACTATGTAAAAAACCTTACCCAAGCTTTTTCAAACTTTTCAGATCCCACCATTTTAACTTTATAGCATTTATATTTTTATTAATAAAAATAAATACATTAAAATCAGTACAAAATTAAATTCAAATTTCAAACATTTAATTTAAATATATACAATATATAGTTAGTTTAAAATTTTTATTATTATATAGTAAAACTTAAATATGAAAATTTTATATAACAAATAAAATTGATTAATACGAGAATTTTATAAAGTTAAAACAGATTAACTAGTAAAAACCTCTGATAAAACAGGTCGTGCAATTACGACATGTGACGAAAAACCTCACTTGAAAAACCTTTACACTATGTGAAAACACTCAAAATGAGATTTTTGCTTGTTTTTAAAAAAAAACTCTTAAAAAGCTCTCAAAAACCTTCGAAAAACTACATTAGTGGAGGGAAAAAACTTCAAAAAAACTATAAATATTGATAGAAAAATTATTAGTTGTGTCAATTTTGTAAATGTTTCAAAGTTAGTTTCCTTATTTGTAATTTGTGATTGAGGCCCATTGTTTAGGGCCCATAATTTCTTAAAAGCTTAGCCCATGTAGTAGTAGTATAAATAGTTCCCTCTTTCATTCATTTGTAGTTGATACTTTTCCAACTTTTCTAATCAACTTTGAGAGATATATTGTGTTCATCCTTGGATGTTGATTTAGAACCTACAAATATACCTTGAAATGATGAAATTCGGCTAAAACACATTGATTTTTTTTGGACCTTATAACCCGCCTTAGTGATATCCCTATTGGACAAGAACTTGGGATAACCGATAGTTTTGTTAATGGTTACTGTTAATTCGTGAAGTGCCAGTGAAGAAGAAGACTTAGCGTTGGACTGGGCCATGGGGATTTATTTTTTAATGTCACGTTTGTCAGTTGTCACTCTTTAGCATTTGGGCCAAAATGAAGCAGATGGTACTAGTGTAAAGCAAATTAAATCAAGCCATGGCCCCCTATTCAATTCATTTATTTATCAATTAAACAAACTAAATATTAACTTGAGATTGTTCATTATTTATTTTTTTGGTGTGTTAAGAAAGTGGATTAAAAATGGTTAAATTATTTTAGTTGAGGTTATTTTAATTCAATAATTGAATTATGGTTTAACATCTATTACAATAAAATTAGTTTATAGATGGTTGAGTTTATGGAACCAAATAATAATTTTTTTTTATAAAATGATTTAGTTTGAGTTTATGGAACCAAATAGTAAGGTTTAGGAGACACGTTTAGGCATTTTAACATTTATGTAGTTAGATATTTTGAAAATAAGATATTATATTATCTATTTTATACAACGTTTTTGAAAAATGTCATATAAACTCATTTTTATCAAGGTGTTTGCAAGGTGTTCCATTGGTTTTTGCCTTTGGTCATGGGTTCGAGCCCTAGTTGTGGGTAAAAGGTGTAGTTTAAAAGTAGAGTAGGTTTTGCTGTTAAAAAAACTCATTTTTATTGATATGATTATTCTGTTGATTTCATAAAAAATTAATGCACGTAAGTAGGTGATTTAATGGTCATTAACTCAGTTGGATAGGTAACATTTCTAGAGGCGTGGGGTGAAAGTCACACTACTAGGGTTCGATTCCCACGGGTGACATTTCTGAGATATCGAGACTACAGAATCCACTTCCCTGCTGGTCGGGTTCAGCCATAGGTTGGGCCAGGTCACAGTGGATTAGTGGGATTGCCCAATTGAAGGTCCGATACCGCTGGAGCATGTGTGTTTTAACTTGTCGTTCAAAAAAATGGTTGTTTGTTTGTTTAGTTCTTAGTTCTTAATAGTATCATTAAGACGCCAATAAAAAACTCTTAATGATTCTAAAACCCTTTGAATATTTTGTATCATGGATCTCCCTTAACCATTCAGCGTGTTAACTTTATGCTGAACAATTACCAAATAACCATATTTCATTTTATATTAAGGAGCGGAGCCAAGAATTTTACTAAGGTTCCTATTATATAAATTCTAAATGAAACCCACCATATTCATAGCAAAAATGTATGTAACCATAAATATTCATAGCAAATGCAAACAATGTATCTAACCTGTGTGTGACCACCATATTCATAGCAATTTTCAATCAGAAAACGATGCATGTGATCAAAAAACAGTGTTCAGCTAAAAGAGTCCATTTCATATTCTCAATGTGTAATGTAGGAATTGGAACGGAACAAAAAATTGAACAAACAATTATATATGGACGTTAAGAATAGAAATACAGACAACCAAATTTTCAACATTTTAACACCTGTTAGAGTCCCACATCGGCTAGACTTGGACCAAATCTTCACTATATATGTTGGAACCCCCTTCTCTCCTCAAGGGCTCTTTTTGAGATTAATCTTGGGGTTCCACATATTCTAACATGGTATCAGAGCCAAGGTCTACTACTCTACGGACTCACATGCCGGCCCCTCTTGACCCTCTCCTGGTCCTCTCGTGACCCTTCTAGGCTCTCTATCTAGCTTCTGTTGGAGGGGGCGTGTTAGAGTCCCACCTCTCCTGGTCCTTTCGTGACCAGGAGAGGTGGGACTCTAACAACACCAACAAATATTAGTCGCATATTGTAAGGCCAACAATTCAACTCTTCAAGGATCAAAATAATAAGTAATTAAACCCGGCCTAGGAACTAGAGATGGCCATTGGGCCTGGCCCGGCCCGGTTGGTTAACTGAAATCCAGCCTGACTTTTAACTGGTTATAAGCGGCCCATTGAGTAACTGATCACTTTAGTGAAAAACATAACCGGTTAAGGTGTTTTACAATTTTTCCATAACCGGTTAAAAAACCATAACCGAATTTTTTTTTTTTTAACAAAAATATAGTCCTTGCCAACTAGCCGTCTTTTGGGTTTTTTCCTTCTAGACATTTTCTTTTTTGCATTTTTTTCCTTCTAGACATTTTCTTTTTTGCATCTAAACCTCCCAAACACACTATATATAAGTTGTGTGATGTTTGGGGTTAGATACCAAGTTACAAATTTTTGCTATAGTTCATGATCTCAACTTGTATTCGTTTCTCGCAAGTTCCAATCTCTCAAGTCTCAGTTCTCATCTATTTCTATTTTTCTCGTCCAAAATGGTTGGTGAACAAAATGACGCATCTAATAAACAAATTGCTCAAGTTCTTGTCAAACATGGAACCATTTCACTTGGTGGTCCTCACTAATGGGAGAAGTTAGGGTATATACGTGTTCATATCATATGATGAATGAAATTGAAGTTTGATTACATGATTAGTATGTGATTAATGAAATGAATAGTAGTGGTATGATGGTGGGGTGGGGGTAACAGGCGAGGGGGTTAAATTAGATATCAATGTTATTTTTGTCGTTTTAAAATCAAATTTTAAAATTTGTTACATTTGACAGAGGATGGAACCCAGTTTATCCGTTTTTGCCAATGCATGATGAAATATTTAAGTTAAAGAATTCTTTGAAATTCAAAGGATTTCTACATTATTATGACCAAACAAATGAATTGAAATTTGGTAGGTGAATCTGATCATTCTAATTACATTTGAATTTCATGAACCAAACAACCCTTTAATTTTAAAAAAACTCTCCACATAGTATATATCCTATCACCATTATGCCAAAATTACTGACAAACTTGGATTTTTGGTCATTTTAAAAAAATAATCTTTAGCTTTTTGAAACATTTGGAAGTATTTGAACAAATCCTGCACACATGTACATAATGTTGGCTTTAACTGAAACAAAATCATAAGCATGGATATTTTTTTTAAACTGTGCTAATCATCGGTTGAAATATTCTACGATATAAGTGATAATATCAATGTCATTTCAATAACAAGATCATATCTACTTATTCATTCAAGCATACAATTTGTTAGAAATTTATGGTGGTTTGTTTTGAAAAACAGAATTAGCATACATCTTCCACACAGGTTTAAGATTGTTGAGAAACTTCACATTATTCTCAATCTTGGTCTTTGTGATGCCATTCTTCTTTCGCTCATTCAGTAGATTGCAAAATCTTTCATAAGTATCATCCAATTGCTCACCCTTCTTGGCTTTGAACATGTCATATCTTTTGATGATGTTCGTTACCTTCATCTAAGTACCCACACTTGTACCCATCATTTGTTTCTCGATCTGATCCCACATTTCCTTTCCATTGGAATTGTGACTATCAATGGTATTTTAGATGTCATTCGAGGGTCCTAACAACATGAAAGATTTAACAAGTCTATTTGCTTTGTATTTATTCTTATAAGAGTCTGACAAACTATTAAAAGCTTCTACAACAGTATGTGCAGCAATTGGAGGATTTGCATCTAGTTGTGCAGGCCTATCCTCGGTAAACACTTTTGGACCTTCCTTCAAAGATAATCTAATATAATCCCCCAAATCTTGTCGATCGATAAAATCTAAACAGTACCGGTGGCTTGGTTTTGGAACCAATCACCATTGCTTCTCTTGACGTCATGATGAACTGAAATGATCTTTTGATTAGCGAAGAATTGAAATCAGAAGATTTAAAATTGTATTGGTAACTGTTAGCGTGAACCTAAAACAACTCAGAAAATCTGAAACACTGAAACACTGAAAGTTAGTCACTCAGAAAAATCTAAAATTTAGAATAAAATCTGAAAAATCACGTTTGAAAATTCAAGTTAAGTTTGAGTTATCAAGAATTCAACTTTGAAAAATTTATATTGAAAGATCTCTGGATCTTCTTGAGAAAAAACTTTCAAAATTTTATCTAAAAAATCGACAACTTTCGAAAAAACTTGAACCGATTCTGAAAAATCCAAATATCTAAGAAAAAATAATTGAATAAACAATTCAAATCTGAAAATTATGGGAAATAATCAGAAAATGAAGAGCTTGAGTTCAATTTACTTTTTCACTAATTTTGTTATGATGGCAATACATTAACATCACATACTAAATGCAGATAAGGTGTTCAATGAAAGGCAAAGAGAATTGGAAGTTACACATATATAGCTTTAATGGAAAAAAGATAAAACTGAAGAAAAAAAATAAGGATAAAAGGGTCATTTATATCATCCAGACAATTTATTCAGCTCAATACATAAACACAAGTTTAGTTAGATTCATCCACTCACCCAAGTTAATTGATATGGACAACTTAATCATAAGATTTTATTTGGAAGGATGCCCGGACCAAAGCTGACTAATCCCCGGCAATTTTTATTTTATTTTATTTTTATATTTTTTTGGGGGTAGGGGGGCCTAAACATGTCCCCACTTAAATGTCGTCAGACATGCGTACGGAAAGACTCGAACTTGGTTAGGGCCCTATAAACCTCTCGAGTGCTGACCAATCCGCCACAACACTAGAAGACTTAATCATAAGATTTTATGATTAACTAAAGAATAACAAAGAACGAATTCAACTGTATTCTCCATGGAAAATATCTTTTTCAAAAAACCATATCAGATAAGATGACATTCTGTCATTTACCCATTAACATATTTATCATATAACTCACTAAACGTGTTGATGATAAAACCGATACTTGTGACCACCGAATATAAATTTTTATAAAACACACATTTCATATCAAAACAAAATTAAGATAGTTGATATGGATGTCCCCACACATGCAAGTTGGGGATGGAAAAAAGGGACAAATACAAGTTGAGATTAAAGAAAGAAAAAGCATTGTAATGTTGAAGAGAGGCAAGTTGGTATTCATGGTGTCGTTGAACTGCAACTTGCAAAGGGTGGTTGTTGATTCCCCCATCAATTTGTATTATTATATTCTATTTTTAATTTTTTTCAAACATTAAATTACAATTTTGCCCACCCTACCTTCAACCAGGCCTTCTTTTACTTTTTCCACAGCTTGGAAGCTTCTAGGTTCCTTTTCCTTTTCCTTTTTTTTTTCTTTTTAAAATTAAAAATTTGGTTATTAATTAATTAGAATATTGAATAATAAAAAGCAAAATGAAGAATTTTAATGGAATAGGAGGACGACGTTTGCTAAAGCTTTTATCTCCAAGAGTTAAAAATTTACTCAGATAACATTTTTCTAGATTTTTAAACCAATTTTCTAGTAAATTAAAAACAAATAATGCAGAAAAATAAGCTATTTTCTAAAAATAGTCTACAAAGAAAAGCGACTCTTGTGAAATAGGTAGAGCCATAAAAACTCTTTTGCATTCTGATCACTAATAGAAATTATAAATACACAAATTGCATTTATATCTATTTTTATTCAATTATAAAACGTAATTTTAAATATATTTGATGTATTGTGGATGACACTTGACGTGTTTCTAAATCACGGATTTTTAAATATATCTCATTTTCAAACTCTAGATACATGAATAAACATTCAAAAAAAAAAAAAATGGATAAATATAGCTTTCAATCATAAACTAAAATATGAATCATAATGCTCATCTTTTTTATACAATTTGCTCACTTTGTAAGGGTGCATCTGATACGTAGAAAAGGATGAGACGGGACCGGACAGAACAACACACGCTTATTCGATCTGGATACCATAGGCACCCTAAAGGAAGAAAATAAAGCATTTTCAACAAAGTCTTTAAAATAGAATTTTGACAAATTTTAACAATTTTTTATCTAAAAGATTAAAGTAAGATAGTGAGTGAAAAATTATTCGAACTAAGAGTATCGATAGCGGTGCTCAAATACAGGTCCATTAGGGATGACAATCGTGTCGTTTTCGGGTTGGAGGGTCAAGAAGCTCAACCGAGACACAACCCATATAATCAATTATGTCGCATTGATCAACCCTAACATGTATATACTTAACACGTATACGAGCCATATAACCCTTATTATACGGACTCATGAGTCATAATTGCATTCGTAGGTTGGCGAGTCATAATTGGGTTGGCGGATCATGATTGGGCATGCGGGTGATAATTGGGTTCGCCCGTCACAATTAAATAAAATGTTCAAACACAACCAAATTACTAGTACATTTAAAAAGTAAAAAATGTTCATGCAAACACATAACAAGTTACATTCAATATACTGATACAAATAACAAGTTAAATGTGAGATCCCAAATCGGTTGAAGAGGGGAACGAACCATGCCTTATAACGGTGCGGATAACCTTTCCTAGCATGAGGTCTTTTGGGGTGGAACTTGTTCCATGCCAAAAACAAAGAGGGGGGGGGGGGGTGGATAATATCGTGTTATGGGGTTCTAGGCTGTTACAGATGGTATCAGAGCCGCTCATGTGACGTTCGGGATATGGGGCAACCTCATTGAGGACGATGAGACCCTAAGGGGGTGTTTATAACACCTTAAGAAAATCCCATATTCTCTTTAATAGGAGAGATTTTGAGTTCATAAGTAAACTTTGACCTCCTAAGACAACAACATGTTTAGATTTTAATTTAGAGATAATGATTGTATTTTTCAAATCTTTTAATTATAATTAAATTGAGGAAATTTATATATTTATAAGTTTTAGAGGTTTAATAGGACATTTAGGTGGTTTTAAATTTAACAAAATAATATAGGAAGTTTTAAAGGATAAAGATGAAATTACTCCTTCAAGAAATGACGTTTGTACAAAAAAATAAAGATTGATTTTAACTTATAAAAAATATTAAAAAAATATAATATAATATTGTATTAAAATGGCTGCCAAACAGAATGCCCATACACCATACGGTTGAGTCGTACTTTTAAATTTAGCAAACAGCTATCAAAGTCGGCCGTTTCACGTGGAAACTTTAAGTTTTTGCTTTATTTTATTGGTCAATTTAAACGAACCTTTGTACTAGGCGGAATAAAATCATATATAATATAAGTTTTCTTTTCTCATATGTATTTTAAAAATTAAGTCGCTTAATTTATATTTTCAAGATATCAAATTGAATTTGTTTAAGAAAATCTCTTATTTATTTATTCTTATATCATTCAACTTGTTCTTTTGTTAATTTTCAGAATAAGTAATTGGTTATTAATTATAATTTTAATATTTTTTCAAATATGTCATTTAATATGGGTTAACTTTGCCATCTATTAAAACATAACGAAATTAATGGGTGCTTTCGTTCATAAACTATTTATGTGGTAACATTGTATATATTTATAGAAAATAAGAAAAACTTTATGTAAGTTATTACAATAGATTAACAACATTAGATTAAATAAATTCATATAAATGAAAGGAAATTACACTGTACCATATCTCAAGAAATAAACCATATTATCATAATTAACATGTGTATATATGATATATTAAAATTTGGTTTTCTATACATAATTATTTACCATTTGAAAGATAATAGGCTTTTCATCTTTTTAATTAAAATGTAGATATATAAAATTATAACTTTAAATGCATTACGAACAAAAGGGACGAGAAATGAACGATTTCTCTAGGGTTGTAAATGCAATGTATTATATAAGTTGTTTTTAATTGTAAGATATGTTTATAAACTTTTATGTGTTTTTCATTTGGAATTTTGATAATTCATTCTTTGTATATTTTCCATAATGATTATTATATTAGAACAATTATCATAAATTGATTGTTGTATGTGTTTAGGGAAAAAAAAATAAGGGTCGACAATCGTACACTTCCATTTTTATTGTGGTTGTATTTTCACATGGAAATAAATAGAAATTATTATAAATCTGACATTTTATCACAAACCTTATAATCCTATATAACATTTATCATGATTATTAAATTCATATTTAACTACATGATAATCGCATTATTTAATACGAAAATAGAAATAAAAAATTATGCAGAAAGAACAAGAGGGCAATGGGATCATCATTCCTAAACCAATATATCAAACAGATCATCGATCTTTAGATTCTTGATCATCTTCAAAAGAAGAAGAAAAAAAGATTCACATAAACTTTTAAGGATAAAAAATTTACACCATAGATTTGTTGTTCTTCCTTAATTGTTGTTCCATTTCTCATTTGGATGTGTTCAACTCGATACAATCTTCTGTACTTGATGCTCAAATGGGTGTCGTCAATCTTGATTTTCCGATCATTTAGGGTGCGTTTGGTTGTGGAAAACTGCTTTTGTTTTCCTAGAAAAGTTTTCGGAAAATAGAGTTGAGTTTTTTTTCATAGTTTTTCTATGAAAATTTTGGAGGCACGTCTGGTTGAAAACTAAAAAACATGTTTAGAAAATTTTGGAAAACTACTAAAAACGAGTTTTCTAATTTACATAAAAGTTAGAAAACAGAAAATTTTCATTTTTTACGCGGTTTTCTAAAATTTATTTTTCTTCTAAATTTTTCTTGAAAAACTGGAAAATTTTCCACAACCAAACAACATCCTTAATTTGGCCGGAATTTGTTTTCCGCGATCTTCGCTAAAGACTGGAGGTTGCATTTCACGATAGTATCAACAAACCCGAAAGTTTCCTCCTTCGTGTTCCCGGGCGGTATATCCACGACATAAGACTCGACGACAACGGTACCGTTTCCGGTCGGGGTCGGGTGGAGTGTGGTGACGGAGCGGTAGTTCGCAAGGCGGTGATCGCCGCCAACGACGCTGAAGCTAAGAACATGCTGCTCGTCGTCAAGGATCTCGAGCCGCTCGGTGGATTTAGCGGCCGGGAGGCCCGAGATCACGTGGACTTCACGTAGGGTTCCGACGTCTCCGTTTCCATCAAGAACGTGGCAGCTTTTAACAAAGTTTTTGTAGGCTTGCGGGTTGTCGAAGCGGCGAACAACGGACCAGACGGTGGAGACGGGGGCGTTGATCTGCTGGACGACGGCCGAGCAGCACTGGTTCGGGGATACGGGATGGGTGTGGTATCGGGCGACGGAGTCCGGAACCCGGGTGGTGGCACATGGCCTTGATATTTGCTTGTTGCAACCTTCTAGCAAGAAAGATGATGGATTTTGTGGATTAGAAAGCATACTTGATGGATGGATGGATGGATGGATTTTGTTGAAGTCTTGATTTGTGGATTGGCTAGTTTTGGACTTTCTTTGAGGTTGTTGATGGTGTGTTTCTTCTCCAATGGTGGATTTGCTATTTGTTCTTGGAGAGAGATGAGAGAGAGATGATAGAGGGAGATGGTTTGGTGGGATCTTAAAAGTGGGGGAGGTTTAATGGTGGTTCATGTGAAAGCAATAAAATAAAGGGCAAGTTGGTCCAACCCCATATATGGGACATATAGCTTTGCTAAGGGCCGTTTTTTCAATTTCATTTTGTTTCATTTATATATAAATTTCTGTCGGGGCCTAATCGACACAAATTTTTTATTGCAACAAGACCATGAGTACCACTCTTAAGTTTATCGTCTTACCTTGGTGATAACAGAGAGTCATAACAGCTTTTTTCTTTCTACACTTAACTTATGTTAAAGTAAAATATCACTATCCTAAATTAATCCAATTTTTACCCATTTTCTTATTTATTTTAATATATATACATATATATATATATATAGAGGAAAGTTCAAATGTGAAGCACTTTTTGATTGTGAACGTGAGGACAACCGAGAGCACGACACGTGACGGATGAATAGGCGTCACGTCGGCTTTGAGTGTGGTCCCCCCCCCCCCCCCTTTAATTCAATGCCCTCCCCATGAATCGCGCCTAGTCATCCGCCGTGGACATGACGTGGCGCCTAGTCATCCGCCACGTGTCGTGCTCTCGGTTGTCCTCACGTTCACAACCAAAAAGTGGTTCACATTTGAACCCACCCCTATATATATATGTATAAGAGAGAGAGAGAGAGAGAGAGAGAGAGAGAGAGAGAGAGAAAGAAAAAGAGAACGGACCCGAAGAGGGGAAACCGGGTGTGGGTAACCGAAGGTGGTACCGGACGGCTAAAATTAGGAGCTTGTACCGGTGTCTTTTTGTTACATGAGTGAAACCGGTGAAGAGCCCTCTGGATACCCGAGATCGTTACTCGTGGCCTAGTAAAATTGAAAATATATTAAATTTATATCTTGCTTGATCTATAGTTTGTTTATTTAGTTTAAAATCCCTAAGGTATACACAAAACAGCGAAATTGGTCCCTAGACTTCAAAAAGTACACTGAATGTCCTTGAGGTACCTATTTAGCTTTGAAAGTGGCCCCTAGTCACTAACGCCATTAGTGACTCAGTTAAGTGAGGGTACTTTTAGCTAAAACAAAAAAAAAGAAGGGTCAAACTGTTTTTCTTTGTTATCTCTCTCTCTCCTCTCTCTCTCTCTTGTTGTATATATCAGAAACCACCACACCCTTCCCCAAAACCCTAAAATCATATATTTGAGTATACAACACCACTACCATCACCGTTGGGGAAGACGAAGATGCCACCACTGCCTGCACACACCGCGACCGCCACCATGGCCTGCCATACCCCACCACCGCATGCACACCCAACCACCGCATGCACACCCAACCACCGCCACCGTCGGCTGTTTTTGCTTCCACAAATATACGCCGACGAACAACATCGGTCTTCTTCTTCCCCCTTCACGCTGACGACCACCTCGATTTTTGAGTTTGGTTTCAATCTGATTTAGAAATTTTCAATTTGGGTTTCGATTTGCAGATTTGGGTTTCGATTTGAAGTTGGTTTTTGGAGATTTTGGTTTCAATTAAAACTGGTTACTAGTTTAGATTAAAATTGGTGGTGGCAGTGGTGGTTTGGTAGTGTCTAGATCTATGGAGTTGGTGGTGGTGGTGGTGGTTTGGTAGTAGTCTGGTGGTGGGTGTGGTGGTGGTTTGGAGATGGTGAGTGTGGTGGTGGTGGTTTGAAGGTGGTAGGTGTGGTGGTGGTTTTGTTGGTGGCTGTGGTGGTGGTGGTGGTGGTGGTTTGGAGATGGTGGTGGGTGGTGGTGGTAGGTGGTTGTGGGTGGTGGTGAGGGAAGGGGTTTAGGTGAGAGAGAGATTAATTTTCATTTTGACGCTTCTTTATTCATTTTAGGTAAAAGTACCTCCACTTAACTAAGTCACTAACGGCGTTTGGGACCAGAAACCACTTTCAGGGCAAAATAGGAACCTCAGGGATACTTAGTGTACTTTTTGAAGTTCAGGGACCAATTTCGTTGTTTTGTATAAACCTCTGGAACGAAATTTGTAGTTTACTCTTTCTAATTCCTTTATATTGAATTTCATGAATAACTTCATTCTATCTCTCTTTAGATGCAAACAAATTTTATTTATGGTTTTATAAGTCCAAAAAGTTTAAAACATTATTCTTTGTTAACAACAAAGGATAATTATACTTGTTCCGTTAGGGTACGTTTGGTACGTATAATAGAGTGGGACAAGACATAACAGAACAAACGTATCCCATTTTTGGTTGACACCTATGTATAATAAGCTAGAACTAAATGGAACAAAAGTTAACAAGCTTGTTCCCTCCTAGCTAGGGATGGGAACGGGGGGTTTGGGGCGGGTATCCCCTTACCCGCCCCCGCCCCCGGTTTCGTAACAGGAGACCCGTCCCCGACCCCGGTCCCCGGCGGGTACGGGGATTGACCACCCGGCCCCGGTCAAACCAAGGGAGAGAGAGAGAGGGACTGATGGGGAAGAAGCTGACGGTGACGACTGACGGTGGTAGCTAGGTGGTCGGCGCCGGCCGCTAGCGACGGTGGCTGTGATGGATTGGACGGCTGAGGGTGGGCGGCGTGAGGGGTGAGGGTGGCAGAAGCGTGAGGCGTGTTGTGAGCGTGAATTGGAAGTAGCAGTAAGGAAGGTTTCTATTTGGTAACCTAATTACTAATTAATATTAATATATAATATTTTTTATTTTTTATTTTTTATTAATAACCGGGTACCGGGTACCCGCAAAACCGAGGAATGTGCCTCCCGGCCCCGGCCCCGCAATTCTCAAACCGGGTATACCCGACCCCGATCCCCGGCCCCGTTTTTGCGGGTTTTTACCCGGCTCCGTCCGGGGCGGGTAAGCCGGGTTCCACAACGGGCCGGGTGAAATTCCCATCTCTACTCCTAGCTCTAGTACAAAGTCTATTTTACCATTATACCCCTCAAGATACAAATTAATATTCTCTTTCACGATAATTGCTGCTTATGAGTGAGCAAAACCTAACCAAATCGGAAAAACCGAAAATTCGATCCGAAAACCCCCAATTCTACCAGACCCACATATTGCTCCGAAATTGGACTTTTTGGGCAGGTTACTCGGTTCGAGCGAGTTACATGGTTTGAGTTGAATTTTCTAACCCGCCAACCGCCAAGTAGTTGATTAGGGGTCGTGTTCGATTTAATACATAGGTTCATGGTTTGACTCACCAACCCGTTTATGATCGTCAAGCCGCAAGCTCATATAATCAAGCAGGTTACACCGGTGGTATATGAGTTAAGCATATACGAGTTAGAGTTGGTCAATGCAATACGATTGGTTAAATGAGTCGGTCTAGATTGAGCTTCTATGGCCCGCGCAAACCTGCGACCCGTCAAGTTGAACACGACACGATTGCCACACCTACATTTCATATCGGCAACTCGATCAGAGATCCAACTAAGAATGTATTTTGTTATTGTTTATCTTGCAAGCTATTATTTTAGAATATATATACTTGGTAATAGTTTTGTTGATACATAAATTATTATTTTGTGTTTTTGTTAATCTTCATTTGGATTGATTATTTGGTAAAAGAACACTAAAAAACTTATTAGAGGTAAACTAGTCATTTAATTAGTCATGTTTTGTTCACTCATTCCCTGTCATGTTTTACCAAACATAAATAATTGTTCTATCATATTCTATCATGTCTTATCCTGTTCTACCTGCATACCAAACACACCATTATTGTTTATAGATTTAAACATGTTTGGTCTTGAAATTCAAACTTGGCAAAAATAAAAACAGTTAACACATTTGAAACATTTAACTTTTATCCACATTCTTTTAACGCATGACATAAAAGCATTTAACTTTTTTTACGTTTGAAACATTTGCTTTGATGATAGTGATAATCCACCAAACCTGAGGGGATCGATCAAGGATTAATCTGTTATATAAATATCTATTTAAACATTATCAAATTAGTATGTTAAATGTTTTGTATTCTGAATCAAAATTAAATCTAAGTCTTAGCTATTAAAAAATTTTAATTTTTAGTTATGTTAAAATCTATTACTTAAAGAAAATCAAAGTTATTTATTAAAAAATTTATTGTGTAAATTACTGCGACAATATATATGTCACGGAAATAGTGTAAATTTCGAAAAAATAAATTGATACTATTTATACCCTATTGAAACTACACGATGCATTAATCTTTTATTGTTAGTTGTTACACATTTGTTGGAGCTATTAGAACTTTAGCGATAACCAAATAGTTTTAGCTATTCACACTTCAAAATTGACGTCGAAATTTTTGAGTTTGAACTTGGTGTCATGTCCCACTAAGAGGTTATCCAAATATCATGAATAATTAAGAAATTGAAGGAAGTTTGGAGAAGGATCAAAGATGGTGAAACAAAGATCAAGAGGATCCAAGCATTGCTTAGAAGGATCCATACCTTTGAAGGACTTATGTTCTAGATCATTCATCGTAAATATTTAGATAATGTTTTTTTTTTTGGATAGTTCGATAATTATTAATAGAGATAATTTCTTATTTTTAAAACACATTTCACATTCTTCTCAATTCTAGACACCTTGATTAGTATAAGCTTTGAGTTCTCCCAATCTTCTCTCTATTCTTGTGTGCTCATCTTTAATTGGTGTTCTTCTAGTTTGGTTGCTTTGTCCGAGAATTACGCAAGCAAGCGAAGGTTCTTGTAGTTTTTTGACATAGTGCGAAAACCAAGGCTACTCCATGACAAGTGGTATCAGTGCGAAGGTTCGAGGCTTTGAAAAAACAACGTAAATTTGAATGTTATTGTTGGGGGGGGGGGGGGTGCTATGAGGACAGGAAGGTCGGTCATGAAGTGGCCAACACTCAAAACAAGACTCTAGGGAAATCAAAGGAATTGTTGGACAACCCGAATGCAGTTATCTCTGAGTTGTGTCTGTTTGACAATTTTCCAACGACTTATTAAAAAAATATAAAAAATAAAGAAAAAATAAAATAATAAAGAAAAATCAGTATACCATCAAAAAACGGTCGAAAACTTTTAGCAGTCGGTAATATCAAATTTTTTAATAGTGACATATTAACTCGCCTAATAATTAGTATATGATTCTTGTAAACTCTATTATATGTAAAAACAAGAATAAAATCTCAATATATAACCAACATTAGCTTTTGATTTGAAATCATTTGTTCCAAAAGGTTTGGTTAATCTAAATTTTTTTTAAAACAATGGCGTCAAACATTAACATGAGGATGAGATATAAACCCAAATGATTTATATTGCTTCGTGTTATTTTAACTAATCAACATTTTACTCGAAAAAAATCAATCTATATATTAAAAGGTATATCAATTAAATGATGTCTTTATGGTGAATTAACAATGTTATATATTGAAAAAGATATTTTAAATAGTATTATTAAGAAGCTATTTTGCATCCAAACATACTTAAAAAACTATTATACAATTATTTACATTACAAAATTGAGTAACCGAACCTTCTCTAATACCTTTTTATACACTTTTTAAGATCGTCCATCCTAACATACCAATACAACTCACTCCCCCGCCACAATATATAGGGATATACATATCATACGTGTATTTATGTCATGATTTTTTTTTATATATATTTTTTAATGGCATAACCATTATAACTTTTATAAGACGATAAACTAATAATTAACTTTTAAGATATTTATAAAATAAATCGCTTGAAGTTAAATGAATTCAACTTTATCCAAAAATAAAATGTTAAATGAATCCATAAAATTTTAATATGTGTAAACAAAAAATTACCTATCAAAACGAATAACTAAATATATATTATGTGTCATACATCACCCAAAACCGATTACTCTATTAAAAAACTTAATAATTAATGTAATTTTCCATCATGGGGGTGATATTCTATCTATTTTAATCTACTTATAAAAATAAATAATTCAGTTATTCTAACAAAATTTTTTGAAAATATGTAGAGTTTAATACAAGATAAGATATGGTGACGTTTTTTCTTTATTTAATTTTTGTATCCATTATTATTAATGCACCACTAGTGTTACTTTTTATTATAAAAACAAAATACATTAAATATTGTTATGAAATCGTATGACGATATATAACTGGGTTGTATAATTTATATAGAAAGAAAGAATTGAGACAAATTATAGCAATTATGAAAATCAAATAAAACCACTTAGCTTTGTTTGTTTTCGACAGAAATGTTCGATTTAGTTTTGAAAATTGTCAAACCATTCAATTTGGTTTAGTTCGGTCATGCATGATTTTTGTCATCGAAACAATTAATTGATACGAATTGTTTTTTTTATTGAATGGCAAGTCACGCTCTAGCGGTATCGGGCCTTCAATTGGGCAATCCCACTAACCCACTGTGATCTAGCTCAACCTATGGTTGAACCCGACCAACAGGGAAGTGGATCCCATTGACTAGATCCTCTCATACTAGCTCCGAACCCGGCCCCAAGCACCAAATCCAAAGTCTGGATATCTCAAAAATCTCACCCGTGGGAATCGAACCCTGGTAGTGTGGCTTTCACCTCACACTCTCCAGGGATGTTACCTATCCAACTGAGCTAATACTCTTTGATGGGAATTGCTTTAAGCCGTGGATCTACTAATATAGCTTTGTAAGTAGTATGTTGCCTTAATATATTATGTCATTAACCTGTAAATTGAAAACATATATAACTCTGAAATAATCTTTAAAATTAGATGTTTTTTTCTCTCTAAAGATATCACCTTTTGAGCTTTATTTTATTGGACATTTATTTGCAAAATCAATTCTATATTAATAAAAAGGACGAATTAATTAAACCATGAACAACCTCAAAGTTGATTGGTGATCTTTCTTAGTTTGGTTTCAGGCTCTTTAATTATGTTTTGAGTTGGTTGGAGAAACTTAAAATCGAACATGGAAGCAGGTTATGATACATGTTACATGATATCATAATTAGTTGGTATGTCTAATGTATGATCACCAAACAAAATTGAGTCATAAAAAGACAAAAAAAGAGAGTCCTAATTGACGTTTTATGACACCCATGCGAGTTTATATAACTAAACCAAAAAGTGTCGTATATAAAAGTTTTATAATAAGTTTATAGGATATTTCGATCATCGTAACAGGATTTTTAAGGACATGTTTTAAATAAAGTATCGTATTAGCTAATTTTATATGACGATTTTAAGAAAAAAAAAGTTTATAAAACTATCTTTTTACCAGATACCTGTGTTTATAAAACATGTTTTTAAAAAAAAAATGTTCTATAAATAGTTAATATTGCTTTAAATGTTCTAAAAAACTTGTTGCATTGCCAAAA